>OZ012698.1:4947675-4960175 GCA_963942565.1 Maea johnstoni
AACTATTAGGTTCCTTATAGTTTTATACTAAGTAAAAGGTGATGAGTTGTGGCCGGTCCCAGAGTTAGTCACTTTATAGGGATTCCTATATGTATGTATGTATGTATATATATATATATATATATATATATATATATATATATATATATATATATATATATATATATATATATATATATATATATATATATATATATATATATATATATATATATATATATATATATATATATATATATATATATATATATATATATATATATATATATATATATATATATATATATATATATATATATATTTATATATATATATATATATATATATATATATATATATATATATAATTATATATATATATATATATATATATATATATATATATATATATATATATATATATATATATATATATATATATATATATATATATATATATATATATATATATATATATAGGAATTGCTATAAAGTGACTAGGCTTAGTAAATTCTCACAATTGCTCTGAATGAAATTTTCCTGATGTTTTGTTATGAGACAATCCTAGCGTAGATAGAGTCAGATGGAGTGTGCAGCAGGAGGAGAGAGGAAGTCTGCAGCAGCCGCTCTCCCAGCACCCCCCTCCCCATGGGGCGCCCAAAACCCTGCCAGTTAACCGACTGAAAACGATCCCTCAGCAGGACCAGGGTCAGGGGTCAAGGTCAGACACGGCGGCACACCAGACTTCGGCAAGCCGGCATTGCACAGCAGACTTTGGAAAGCCGGCATAGCAAGGCAGATGTAAATCAGAGTGACACATCTCTATAAATACCTCAAGTGCTTCCAGAAAGTTAGCGACTTACTACTAGCCAGCATTTGTACATTCCTTATTGTCTCATCCTCATCACATCTTCATTGTCATTGTCATCGTCATCATCATCAAGGGTGTCATAATCATCATCAATGTTGAAATCATCACCATCACTAATGTTGTCATCATCAACATCATCATCATCATCGTCATTATTATCATCAATGTTGTCGTCATCATCATGATCATCATCATCATCATCACCATCATCATCATCTTTTCAGGCTCGCCCATTGAGGCGTTGTTGACTATGACTCAAACCATGACAATGTGCAGCGCTTTTGAACATTTTATGAATGGAAATGGCACTATATAAATTCCAATTATTATTATTATTATTATTATTATTATTATTATCATCACCATCATCATCCTCACCATCATTATCATGATCATCACAGTAACCATTACCATCATCAACATTAAAATCATTATCATCATTTTCCACATATTTAAAAGAAAAGTGGGTTGATTGCTGAGCAATATTTCTCCTTCAGACACTTTCAGGTAAGGTGAGATTGATATGTACTAACATAGTAAGGGTTTATTATTATTATTATTATTATTATTATTATTATTATTACTACTAGTATTTATTTATTTATTTTTTATTTATTTATTTATTTTTTTTTTTGGGGGGGGGGGGGGGCAATGGGCAAGGATGTATTAAACATAAATGAGTCTTTGGCAAGGTACTGGTCTAGAAGTTTTCAGCAGTCGGTTGGGAACTGAAATCAGAGAACAAATCATGACCACAAGATGGTATTTTTGACCCTAGCAGAGTGACTCTTGGTTCTCCTCACAACATGAGGGCGCTCCCTGAACATATATTTAACATCTATGATCTACCTCCCTATGGTGACATTTCTATTCTGGGGACATCTTTCCCGACATGGCATCCTTGGGAAAAGATAAGCAGAATGTGATTTGTGCCACACAACCTACAATTTTATTTATAAACTTATCTATAAATTGAATGAAAATATAAAAGCCTTTAGTAATTTTAACATTCCAGACAAAACAAATGTTGCTTTAAGGTCTTGTGAATATTATAAATACGAGGCATTTTCATCATTTTTACTTCTTAAGCACCAGGTTTATTAAATAACATTCTCTTGTAAAGATACACTGAGAACGTGATCAGTAGGATTGGATACTGTTAGGAGGTAACGGTATCATTTCAAGTACCATATTGTACAGTTTCATTCCTTAAAGGTACTCTTAATGATAATAAACACTATGAAGTCATCATTTAGTAATTGGATTGTCCCGGATCCTAAACATGACTATTCAAATCAAAATTTATAAGATATTAATACAATAAAGTACCGTTAACCCTTTTCATTCTAAGGCTACTTTCCTCCAATGCACAAGAATGCAAAGATTTTTGAAAACCATCCAAACGCTGTCATGTTGGTATTCATTAGAAAGCTCTCACCGAGTACTCTCAGATGAGTACCCATATGTTAAGGTTTCAGTCATTTTTCAGGTTTTTTGCATAATTTTGTTTTGACCAAATTAGCCACCAGCAGCATAAGGGTTAACAGTACCATTAGAATACTGTACTGTTTCATTGGTATTGGTACCGGTATTGGTACCAGTACCCTATGGTAATCTTTCTTAGAGATATCCATTCATAGTGATCAGAGTGACTGGCAAATACCTCTGACATTTTTTAAAACCGAAATTAACTGATGTTCGGTCCTATGGTGAAAGTTTGCATACTTGGCGAGGGAAGCCCTGTCAGTGTATATTATCAATGCTCTGTCAAATTTGACAGACTTCTGTCCATCTGGAGTTTCCTACAGCGGGAGGGGTAACACATCAACACTCACAGAGTTTGTAAATATTTCATGGCCAATAGTTTTTATTGAAAACATGGTATTTGCAGGGCTCGACAATAACAGTGAACCACTGGCCCCAGGCCAGTGAAAATTCCTAAAAACGGCTTCGGGCAACCAAAAAAAGACTTCAATTAGTCTACAGGGCCAGTAAATATTTGGAGACATTCTTGTTAATAAGTTTCCCCTCAAGAATGTCCCCAAATATTTGAGATAAATGAAGATAAAATAAATTTTTTAAATGTTGTTGGTGAATTTTTTGCAATGTCTTTTTTTTGTTGTTAAAATTTTGCAGGACCAGTAGATATTAGGTGTTACTAGTCCTAAAGGGCCAGTAACATTTTGAGTTATAAGGCCTGAGTAATGAGGTCCTCTGAGGGTGGGTAGGGTTATAATAGGTGCATAAGTGTATACTGGGGACTGGGATTTGAGATCAAAGTACATGGCACAAAGACCACTTTTCTCTTTTATGTATGAATGTATAATTTGTATGGATTTGCATCAAAGTTGGTGACTTGATAACCCCTTCTGTTCTATCAAAGAGGGAATTTGGGTTTATTTTACATGCAAAAATTCTAATATACCGATTTCAATTTCTCTTTGGACATTAAGGATGAACGTGTTGAATTTCATAACACCATTAGTAAGATATGTTTTGTTTATCATATTAACACCAGTATTATGAGGCAACTTTGAAGTGTGAGTTTCTTCATTCTATACACTGATCTTCATAAATTCAATATATTACCCTGAACACTTTCAAGTACCTGCTATAATGATCAAAAAATTATAATAATTATTATTATTATAGTGCATAAACTGCATATAGTAATTGGTCTCTCGTACAAGAGCCTTCATTGGTTTTTGTCTCTTAGTGACATCATACGCCAGATTCAAAACCCCTGGCATAGCCAGGCCTTTACTATAGCCTTCACTATAGTGCATATAGTAATTGGTCTCTCACTACATATCCATTCTTTTATTCATCTAAGCCTATACCAAGGGCTCATGATGCTGATCAATTGATATCCTACAGCTAACACGGTTCCCTGGTTGATGGCAATGAATCTGGGGAGAGTTATCCAATTTCATAAATCAAAATCAAAATTACGATAGATAAAATTGTACGTATCGTAAGTGCCACCTATTTCTCGTCCAGGATCCGGCCAATTCGTTATCCAATCAGAATTGTTCTCCTCGTTTAACAAGGGAATCCAGGCTCCGGCGACCTGGATAATTTCTTATTGATTTTTGCAGATAAGGTCCAGCATTGTGCCAGGACTTGCTATTTTACACACTTTATAAGCACAAAATCGATAGAAACCGTCATAACTGTCCCTTTAACCCATTCATGCCTGGGCATAATCTCTGAGGCAAGCAAAGTCTGGACATAGGATACTTTTGAAAATTACAATGGATGAAATGAAGCAGTTTAACCCATTAATGCTTAAGATTTCCTCTTGAAATTGTCGTCTGGATCTTTGACACTTCTGACAATAACTTAGAAAAGAAGAATGATTTCAAAAGATATTTGAAGGAGAGTTGTTGGTTGTGTTCTGTTTAATATTTCTCCTTCAAATGTTTTCCCATCTATGCTTTCTCCTGAAAGAATTCATCAAAAATGTTAGGCTGCTTTTGGCCGCTGTGAATATCAATGGGTTAACCCATTCACACTTAGAGTTTCTCTAGAAAGTGTCGTCTGCTACTTTCATACTTTTGAAAATAACTTGGGAAAAAAGGAAAAGTTCTCAAAATATTTGAAGGGGAGTTGTTGATTGACCACTGGTTAACATTTCTCCTTCAAATATTTTCCTAAAAATGCTTTTGTTAGAAAGATATCTCCAAAATCGTCAGGCCTATTTTGGCCGCTGTGAGCATTAATGGGTTAAGGGGAGTTGTGGGTTGGTTCCTGATCACTGATGTTCCTAGATCTATTTTCTGCATAAAGGCTCTGGACACAAAGGCATTTCCACAGTTAAGTAAGGAAACTCTTAAGGATCAGGATTAATATCTTGGCACATCTCAGTTGAGGAAGTTGAAAAAGAAGCTAAAGCACTCATCATAATCATCCTGATCATGATCATCATAATCATATAACACCTAGTTTTGAGAATGGAGGTTTTGGTAAAGAATTGTCCACCCCCTTCAACTAAAGAACACATATTTTTTTACTCTGCACATAACATTTGGCGAATTACAATAGTGGAAAACATCTTCGATGTGAACACTTATATGCTGGTTCACTTTCTAAGGTTTATTTACCAAATGTTTTTGGTCTCTCGTGACCTTACAAGATCCCACTGGACATGTGGGAGCTGAAGGTCACATGATTAATGTCCCCCTGGTGGACAGTATGGAAACAAGGATCAGGTGCAGGAATTCCCATAGATCACACTAGACTAGAGCTAGACCTAGACCAGCTGAGCCACTTGTCCCCCTGGTGGACAGTATGGAAACAAGGATCAGGTGCAGGAATTCCCATAGATCACACTAGACTAGACCTAGACCTAGACCAGCTGAGCCCTTTAACCCATTCATGACTGTACCCACACCCAAAAGAGCCTGACTATTTTGGTGATATCTCTTTAACAAAAGCAATTTTCAGAAAAATTTTGATGGAGAAATGTTGATCAAAGTCCAACCAACATCTCTTCTTCAAATATTTTGTGAATTTATGATTAATTTCAAAGTTATTTTGAAAAGTTTCAAAGGTCCAGACGATACTTTTTAAGGAGATCTCCAGGCAAGTACAGGACCATTATTTCCCTTAGTTGGGAAGGTATTTGAAGGAGAGTTATCTAGGAACATTGCCAACCACTCTCCATGAAATATTCTTTAACCCATTCACACTCAGAGTTCCTCCAGAAAGTATTGTCTGTTAGTTTCATACTTTTGAACATAACTTAGGAATAAATCGTAAGTTCACTAAATATTTGAAGGAGAGTTGTTGTTTTACTTCTGGTTAACATTTCTCCTTCAAATATTTTACAAAAAATGCTTTTGTTGGAGAAATAATTCCAAAATTGGCAGGCCTGTTTTGGCCACTGTGAGCATCAATGGGTTAAAATCATTCCTAATGCCAAAGTCAAAAGTATCATAGTTCCACCGATGAGACATTCTATCTAGAGGTACTCAAGCATGGAAGGGTTAAAAGTTATCTTGCGCTATAAACATCAGGCATTTGCATCATCTCCAATCCTACAGTGGTGTGGGATCCATAAGCCTCATACCAGAGGAATTCTAAGATATCATAAATGTTATGATAATATTATTACATACTCATACATCTTAACTAATTCAGGCCCCAAAAGGCCTGGAGATTTTTGCATATGATCGATTTAAGCATCTTAGGAAACTGTTTGAGGAGAACTGTACTAGAGCTCTCCTTCAAAGATCTATGCATATATATATATATATATATATATATATATATATATATATATATATATATATATATATATATATATATATATATACCTATATATATACATATAAATATATATACATATAAATATATATATATATATATATATATATATATATATATATATATATATATATATATATATATATATATATATATATATATATATATATATATATATATATATGTGTGTGTGTGTGTGTGTGTGTATATACATGTACCACCACACTTATTCTAGCTCACTAGCTAAATTGACCTGTTCTATGTATACCCTATACTGGTACCCTCCCACCCTCATGGACATCTCGCTATCAACACCCCATGTTCAACCCCACTTATCCTAGCTCACTAGCTAAATATTTCCTTGTCCATTATATATACCCACAAACCCTGTAAGAGGGTCCCACCTTTCACATCACTCTATCACCACCCCATGTCCAACCCCACTAATCCTAGCTCACTAGTTAAACATTTCCTTGCCCTCTTCTATGGATACCCTACACTGGTACCATAACACAGCCAACAAGCATGTTGCTCAAGTCAAGAAGTAAGTATCTAGTACAAACTACATGTACTTTAAATTCAGACCAGATTATGACCAGCTGGTCTCATGGATTTGGAATTATCTACATCTGATAGTACTCAGTGCGAGCTACCCAAAAAATACCAACATAATAGGGTTTAAAGGTTTTCAAAAATCTCTGTACCCATGTGCTTTTGACGTAAGTAGCCTCAGCATTGGAAGGGTTATGGTTGAATGAGTTTATGATGCTGTATTACATGACCTTGTGATGTGGGCATGAAATGGCTAATTAACCCATTCACACTCAGAGTTCCCCAGGAAACTATCGTCTGCTATTTTCATAATTTTGAAAATAACTTGGAAATAAAGCAAATTCTCACAAAATATTTGAAGGAGAGTTGTTGGTAATATTCTGATACACATTTCTCCTTCAAATATTTTTGATAAAAATGCTTTTGTGAGGAAAATAAAAACAAAATAGTCAGGCCTGTTTTGGCCGCTCTGAGTGACAATGGGTTAAGCTGAAAGAGTGGTGGAACAGTCAAGGATAAGTCAAAACTCACAAGAGTGGAAACGATTCCAACCACCAAATGGTTTGATGATAACCATGTAACTACAGTAAATATGTGTGAACAGCTTTTACAATTGTCTTTCCCTTCCAAAAACTAAACTCAAGAATGTGGAAAAGACCAACCACAAAATAATTTGATGAGAGCCCTGTAACTACAGTAAATATGTGTGAACAGCTTTTACAATTGCCTTTCCCTTCCATAAACAACCCCCTGTATCCCTAGTAACCGTTTCTCAGGCTAACCACCAAATGTTCTGGAGAATCTTATAACTACAGTAAATATGTGTGAACAGTGTTTACGATTGCCTTTACCTCCCAAAAACAGCGCTCTGTATCCCTAGTAACCGTTTCTCAGGCTAACCACCAAATGTTCTGGAGAGAATCTTATAACTACAGTAAATATGTGTGAACAGCTTTTACAATTGTCTTTCCCTTCCAAAAACAACCCTCTGTATCCCTAGTAACCATTTCTCAGGCTAACCATCAAATGTTCTGGAGAGAATCTTATAACTACAGTAAATATGTGTGAACAACTTTTTTGATTACCTTTCCCTTCCAAAAACTAAACTCAAGAATGTGGAAAAGACCAACCACAAAATGATTTGATGAGAACCCTGTAACAACAGTAAATATGTGTGAACAGCTTTTACAATTGTCTTTCCCTTCCAAAAACAACTCCCTGTATCCCTAGTAACCGTTTCTCTTTTCCCTTCTAAAAAACTAGACTCAAGAAAGTGTAAACGACCAACCACCAAATAATCTGTGGAGAAACCTATAACTACAGCATATAAATATAAAGTGTGAACAGTTTTTACGATTGCCTTTCCTTTTAAAAACAACCCCCCTGTATCCATAATTACATAATTACCACCCTATAACTTCAGCATTTATGTGTGAACACCTTTTACAATTGCCTTTCCTTTGCAAAAATAATACCCTGTATCTGTAACTACCGTTTCTCAGTTTAGCATTAAGGAAGAGTAATGACCTCACTGGACCCCCTTTCTCATAATAACATCACGGCAGCAGCGACTACGAACCTTGAGAGAGGCGTGTGACGAACATCATTGCACTCTTCCCGTGTTATCCTCATCTCGTTTACGGGCGTCTCCGCCAGCCCTGGGGGAGGGGGGCCTCCCTGCGGCCACTTCGTCAAGGCATGGTCGAGAAACTCCCGAAACGATACTCCAAGATGTACTAGCGCTCCCTTAAACTCAACGCTTTCCGCTTCTTCCGTCTCCATCCCGTTTTCGTTATTCTTCGTCGGCAGCATTGAATTCAGCAGTACCCACAGTAGCAATGGCAGTAAACGCTCCCACTACTTGTATGTACCAAGCGAGAAGCCGACAGCCGTGTGATGAACGACAGCGAACGAAACGAGAGGAGGCAGAATAGAAGTGCTATATATAACCACCACAACCACAGCAGAGTGACTACCAGAAGGAGGGAGGGGGACTAGAGCTAGCACGCGGCAGGGCTCAAAAACCAGCTGTCCCTCACGTCCTCCTCGTCCGAGTCAGCAGCATCCTCAGCATCATCACCAAGGCGATTAGCTAGCTTCCTCTCACGATGCTTATTTGTAAACAAACTAGTTAGCGGGGTACGGTGTTGTTGTTTTTCGTCAAAGTGACCCGCTTGTTGCTTGTAGCCTTCAGCCCATAGCTGAGAGCTGAGTGGGTGTATTATACGGAGAAGGTTGCAAGATGAGTATCTTTGGGATTCTTTACCAGTAGAGTGTGACCCATCTGCCCATCAAAACTTCCTATCTATTCATGCCTATCAATCTCCTTCACAAATGTCGTCTGGTTCTCCGAAACTTTTGCAAATAACTTTCGAAAAAGGCATTAATTCACAAAATATTTGAAGGGTAGCTATTCTAAAGATCCTGATCAACTTTTCTCATTCAATTTTTTTTAAATGCCTACAGATTTTTTTGACAAATATCGTCTTGATCTCCGATACTTTTGCAAAAAACTTTTGAAATAGCCATTAATTCACTAAATATTTGAAGGGGAGTTTTTGTTAAAGCCCTGGTCACATCACACATACGTCCACCGTGCGGGCTGTTTGCGGGCAGTTTACGGCCGAAATCCGTGGCGGTCGCAGGATCACCTTGCGGGTGCCTCAAGGAGTTGGCCTCAACCGCAGAGGTCGTGCGGTCGAAAATCAGTGGTCGTGGGCCGTAGAGAGGTTTGCGAACATGTTCGCAAACCAGTCTACGGTCCACGTCTGCCGTACGGACATTTGTGGACTTACCGTCTGACGCACGGCAATCTTTAAGGCCGTGCGGCGCTCCCACTGATCCTTGAGAGTGCCTCACGGCACCCTTTAAAGAAAATAGATGTTAATTTTACTCCATAGGGACCGTGAGACCACAGGAAGGCCTCCTCAAGGCCTCTTCAAGGTGGCCGTACGTCCTCCGTGCAAAGGGGATAGTGCGTTAGGGCCGTTCCATATATATATATATATATATATATATATATATATATATATATATATATATATATATATATACATATATATGGGGGGGTAGGTGGGGTATAATAATTCAAAATTCGACCCCTCCCCCCCTAAAAAGATCTTCCGTCCCCCCCCCACCACACTTTTAAATGGAACTGCCCTTAAACATTTCCGTGTTTGTAAAATTTCTCACGACCGGCCGTACGGCTAATTCTGATGTGACCACAAATGAAAGATCTCTGACTGGACGCATGCGACCTGTTCACGGCACTTTGGACGCATGCGATCAATCAGCCGTACGGAGGTCTTAGTCTAATGTGACCAGGGCTTAAGGTTTTGATCAACTTTTCTCATTCAATTTTTTTCCAAGAAATGAAATGGGCAAAAAGATATCACCATAATTAAATAGTAAGGATATTTTTTGGCACATAGATATCACCATAATAGTATATATGTATTTTGGGGGTGCTACAAGTGTGAATTGGCTAATTCAAGATCACAAGATCTTTACCTCGGTATTTCAGTGAAATTTTACAAACTAAACAATATTTTTTTCAAGGAGAGACATCAATCAGAATCCAGCTCACCTGTAAATCAAAGCTTCTCTTATGAAAATGTATTGCTATTTGAAAGTGGTAAAAAAAGTTTCCATTTTTTGCTGATCGGTTTGATCACCTCATCAATATTGTTATACAGGACTGGAGGGCAATCTTCATACCCTTCTTGGTAGAATAACCAATCACCTGTCACTTATCACCATGGCAACGCTGGGACAATTGGGAACTCTTCAAGGATGGAGGACCGAATGGAAAATCAATAGCTCCTAGCAACAATAAATGCTGGTGGGTCAGTCAAAGTTGCAAATGGTAATTGATATCTAGATTATGATAATCCTTCATAGTAAAAGCAAAAACCCCTCAGCATTCCTTAAATTGCATAATCCAAGCGGTATTTAACTCATTAACACTCTGGGCGGCCAAAAAAGGCCTGATGATTTTGGAAATATCTTACTTACAAAAGCATTTTGTGGAAAAAATCTGAAGGAGAAATGTTGATCAGAAGCCATACAACAACTCTCCTTCAAATATTTTGTGAACTTTTGCTTTATTCACAAGTTATTTTCAAAAGTATAAGAGTAGCAGACGATAATTGCTAAAGGAATTCTGAGTTTGAAAGGGTTAATAGCCTAAAAAAATGGCAACTGTCCTTCCAAGCTGCCAGTAATATTGCAAATGAACCACTATTTCTGAAAAATCAACCCCTAAGAAATCGATATTGTGTATCCATGCATGCACGTCCTCCTCGTCCGAGTCAGCAGCATCCTCAGCATCATCACCAAGGCGATTAGCTAGCTTCCTCTCACGATGCTTATTTGTAAACAAACTAGTTAGCGGGGTACGGTGTTGTTGTTTTTCGTCAAACCGACCCGCTTGTTGCTTGTAGCCTTCAGTCCATAGCTGATAGCTGAGTGGGTGTATTATACGGAGAAGGTTGCAAGATGAGTATCTTTGAGCTTCTTCTTTACCAGTAGAGTGTGACCACTGCCCATCAAAACTTCCTATCAATCTCCTTGACAAGTGTCGTCTGGATCTATGATAGTTTTGCGAATAACTTTCGAAAAAGGCATTAATTTACAAAATATTTGAAGGGGAGTCATTGTTAAGGTTCTGATCAACTTTTCTCATTCAATTTTTTTTAAATGCCTACAGATTTCTTTGACAAGTGTCGTCTGATCTCTGATGCTTTTGCAAATAATTTTCAAAATAGGCATTAATTTACAGAATTTTTGAAGGGGAGTTATTGTTAGGGTTCTGATAAACTTTTCTCAATCATTTTTTTTTAATGCCTACAGATTTCTTTGACAAGTGGCGTCTGTATCTTCGATACTTTTGCAAATAACTTTCAAAATAGGCATTAATTCACTAAATATTTGAAGGGGAGTTTTTGTTCAGGTTCTGATCAACTTTTCTCATTCAATTTTTTTCCAAGAAATGAAATGGGCAAAAAGATATCACCATAATAGTAAGGATATTTTTTGGTACATAGATATCACCATGATAGTAAAGATGTATTTTGGGGGTGCTACAAGTGTGAATTGGCTAATTCAAGATAACAAGATCTCTACCTTGGTATTTTAGTGAAATTTTACAAACTAAACAAACTTTTTTTGAAATATATATGTCAATCAGAATCCAGCTGACCTGTAACTTAAAGCTTGAGAATCTTTTTCTAGAATTATTTTTTGGTAGAAGTTTCTCCTACGATAATGTATTACTATTTGAAAGTGGTAAAAAAGTTCTATTTTTTTGCTGATCGGTTTGATCACCTCATCAATAGCCTTATACAGGACTGGAGGGCAATCTTTATACCCTTCTTGGTAGAATAACCAATCACCTGTCACTTATCACCATGGCAACGCTGGGACAATTGGGAACTCTTCAACGATGGAGGACCGAATGGAAAATCAATAGCTCCTAGCAACAATAAATGCCGGTGGGTCAGTCAAAGTTGCAAATGGCAATTGATATCTAGATTATGACAATCCTTCATAGCAAAAGCAAAAACCCCTCAGTAACTTAACTGCATAATCCAAGCGGTATTTAATAGCCTCAACAAAAATGGCAACTGTCCTTCCAAGCTGCTAGTAATATTGCAAATTCACCACTATTTCTGAAAAATCAACCCCTAAGAAATCGATATTGTGTATCCATCCCTGAAAATCCTGGGCCTTGAAATAATTCCCGGTATGGCAAACCCTCAGAGTATGTAAAGAAAAACATGTAAAATAAATAAGGTTTAGGTAGTTCTCAGATTTTCCTAGCTTTTCCAAA
>OZ012698.1:4965175-5007603 GCA_963942565.1 Maea johnstoni
TAAACCAGTAAATGGGTCTCACTTAACAAGGCCAATTCTGATGTCTGTGAGTGATTACTGGGCCAACCCAGAAATTGTCGTCTGGATCTTTAACACTTTTGACAAAAACTTGAGAACTAAGAATGATTTTACAAAACATTTGGAGGAGAGTTGTTTGTAGTGTTCTAATCAACATTTCCCAACTATGCTATCGTTTAAAAGATTTCACTAGATTTTTTAGGTTGGTTTTGGCCATTGTTAGCATTGAACCGTTTTTTATGCCTGTACCAGCCAAAATCACAGTGGACTAATATATTTGTGACCATACCATTTTTCAGTATCATGAAATAATATCATCTTGATATAGTATTGACATAAAGCATATATTCACAAAGTATTTGAGGGTTAACCCATTCATGCCTGGAGATCTATTATACCAGTGTCATCTGGACCTGTGATACCTTGGAAAATAACTATGGAATGATGCATAGATTTGCAAAATATTTGAAGGAGAGTTGTAAATAGAGTTCAGATGAACAACTCTGCTTCAAATATTTTCTAAATATTGCATTAAGGCTACGTTCATCCAAAGCACAAGGATGCAACGATTTTGATAACCATCTAAATCCTGCCATATTGGTATTCATTAGATAGCTCTCACTAAGTACTCTCAGATGAGTACCAATCTGCCAGGGTTTCAGTCATTTTCAGGGTTTTTTTGCATCATTTTGTTATGACAAAATTATTCACCAGCAGCATACGGGTTAAGAAACCCTAACTTCTTTCTGCCTTGAATGCTAAGTAGCTGTAATTGATTACCAGCTGATGGTCTGTGTCTGTTTATTTACATTAATTATCCAAAAGTTTGCTGAGGGGGCCAGCCCACTGGGTGGGATTGAAGAGGAAGAATAGACTATAGGCCGGGGTGTCCAAACATTGACAATCTGGAGCACGGACAATTGGTCCTGGAGCACAGCAATTTCTGTTACCAGTGACGGTCCAATTATCAGCCTTTAATAGTCGCAATAATAAAGACCACCTACATCAATCAATAGTCGTTATCAATATTTCAATGGAGTTTACATGTTTTCTAGATACAATCTGTACTTCAAGTAAAACATCTAAGGCATAGGAAAAATTGTTTGTTTCTTGTAACGGTCAAAAAAAAATAGGGTAGGTAGGTCAGTAAAAAAAATCTGTTTTTGGACAGTTTTTTTGGTCAAAAATGTGTGTTTTATGCATGTTTTACATTGATTGCTGCTGCTGCTGCTGCTGCCACTACCATTGCCACTGCCGCTGACCCCTACAGCCCAAACTCTGTAAAGTTTTCAACATTTTCAGCACTGACCAAGTAGGGTTTTCAAACGTTGGTTTCAAGCCTGCATGGCTGCTGCTGCTGCCGCTGGGCGGAGTGTGAACACAAGAAACCATATGACCTCAAGAGATGTCAATCTAGGAATCTACGAGGGAGGAAATACAACTCTGCTCTGGATCAACTTGATGATTAACCCCTCCCAGACAGGCCACATCCCAGTTAACCCTTATGTAGACTAGGTCCCTAGTCCCTAAAAAGTTGACATTCCCTACCGTGCTGACCAAGCAGTGTGGTGTAGTACCAGATATGTAGATAGATGGCACCACCTGCTTCCTCCTATCTCTAGAGGATTTGTAATACTCAAACTGAATCCTGGTGAGATAAGTGTAAACTAAATGGACCACTATGGCCACCTAGAATATTTGGTCCTAGGTAGCAGAAAAAAATAACAGAAAATACATATTACAGCCTAGAAATCTAGGCTAACCCTTATGCTGCTGGTGGCAAATTTGGCCATTACAAAATTATGCAAAAACCCTGAAAAGTGACTGAAACCCTGGCACATGGGTACTATAGGGCTATCCAATGAGTACCAACATGACAGAGTTTAGATGGTTTCCAGAAATCTCTGTGCCCTTGTGCTTTGGACGAAAGTAGCTTCAGTATTGAAAGGGTTAACCCATTCATGCCCCATTCAACCACAACAAATAAAATAAATTAGGAATAGATCACAAATTCACAAAAGTTTGAGGGAGAATTGTGAGTTGGATCTTGATCAATGTTTCTTCCTCAAATATTTTCTGAAAATTGTTTTTGTTAGAGAGATATCACCAAAATAGTCAGGATAAGTGTCACTAAAATAGTCAGGAGAGATATCACTAAAATAGTCCGGAGAGATATCACCAAAATACTGAAATAGTCAGGAAAGATATCACCAAAATGGTCGAGAGAGAGATATCACCAAAATGATCGAGAGAGAGATATCACCAAAATGGTTGGGCATGAATGGGTTAAGAGTGCAAATCACAGCCATCCAATCAAAAGCACCCGATCCAACAGGCTACTCGTCAGTAGCGTCTTTTATCAGGGAACGTCTAATTAGCAGGTCATGTGACTATTATAACCATTTCCGTTGAAAGAAACGACATGTGTTTTGGGCGTTTGAACCTGCTACCAAAATCTGGTGTGGATTAAGACCTGATTTGAAATAATCAAATCAACTTGGTATCTTAACCCTTCCAATGCTGAGGCTACTTTCATCCAAAGCACAAGGATGCAAAAGATTTTTAGAAGCCATCGAAACCCTGTCATGTTGGTATTCATTGGAAAGATCTCACTGAGTACTCTCAGATGAGTACACATGTGCCAGGGTTTCAGCCATTTTTCAGGTTTTTTGCATCATTTTGTATTGCTCAAATTATCCACCAGCAGCATAAGGGTTAAACCGGCACTGCTAACAGAGTGAAACCAGAATCAAATTGACTGGCCACTACTTCATACTCCCAGAGTGCTTGAAATGTTTGTAAAACTTTACCAGTCCAGTTAAATGACTCCCATGAGGGATACAGGTTAAATGTTAAGGTTAACCCGTTAATCCTCAAACAGTTTCTCAACAAATTCACTAATCAGGGCTCGACCCTAACAGTGAACCGCTGGCCCCAGGCCTGTAAAAATTGGGAAATTGGGGGATTCAGTAAGCAAGAAAATAATGTCCGCTGGCTTGCCCCTTCCAAAAGAAATCAGAAAAAGGAGGGGGGGGGGGGGCTTATTTGGAGTCTGTGCGGTTAAATGGAGGTATACAGTAATTCAAGGATAGTTGCTAGTTAGGTTCTCAACATATTTTTCTCTTCTCATCAACTTTACTTCTTCATACCAGATGCTCATGGGTTAACCAGTTCATGCCTGTATCGCCAAAAAACTGCCCGCTATTTGGTGATATCTCTCTAACAAAAGCAATATTCAGAAAATATTTGAAGAAGAATCATTCATCAGAACTCTATCTACAACTCTCCTTCAAATATTTTGCAAATCCATGCTTAATTCCAAAGTTATGTTTAAAAGTTTGAAAAGTCCAGACGACCAGTACATCTCCAGATGTGAATCAGGGTTAACAGCAGATCCCAGACCTGCACTGACTCGGCTACACGGGAGATGCACTCCCTCCGACTGAGAGGTTTTACGAAACCTGACACAACCAGCTGTAAGAACGGAAGGAGTACAGAGAGAGTGCATTACTGCTCAAGTGTGGGGCCTGACATCTGCTCTGAACTCCAGATCTGGTCTCGGCACACTCCAGGATCCAGACTCTAGTGTGGGGCCCGACATCTGCTCTGAACTCCAGATCTGGTCTCCTCACACTCCTCCGGGATCCAGACTCAAGTGTGGGGCCGAACATCTGCTCTGAATTCCAGATCTGGTCTCAGCACACTCCTCCGGGATCCAGACTCAAGTGTGGGGCCCGACATCTGCTCTGAACTCCAGATCTGGTCTCGGAACACTCCTCCGGGATCCAGACTCTAGTGTGGGGCCCGACATCTGCTCTGAAGTCCAGATCTGGTCTCGGAACACTCCTCCGGGATCCAGACTCTAGTGTGGGGCCCGACATCTGCTCTGAAGTCCAGATCTGGTCTCGGAACACTCCTCCGGGATCCAGACTCTAGTGTGGGGCCCGACATCTGCTCTGAACTCCAGATCTGGTCTCGGAACACTCCTCCGGGATCCAGACTCTAGTGTGGGGCCCGACATCTGCTCTGAAGTCCAGATCTGGTCTCGGAACACTCCTCCGGGATCCAGACTCTAGTGTGGGGCCCGACATCTGCTCTGAAGTCCAGATCTGGTCTCGGAACACTCCTCCGGGATCCAGACTCTAGTGTGGGGCCCGACATCTGCTCTGAACTCCAGATCTGCTCCCTGCACACTCCTCCGGGATCAAGACTCTAGTGTGGGGCCAAACATCTGCTCTGAAGTCCAGATCTGGTCTCGGACCACTCCTCCGGGATCCAGACTCTAGTGTGGGGCCTGACATCTGCTCTGAACTCCAGATCTGGTCTCCGCACACTCCAGGATCCAGACTCTAGTGTGGGGCCCGACATCTGCTCTGAAGTCCAGATCTGGTCTCGGAACACTCCTCCGGGATCCAGACTCAAGTGTGGGGCCCGACATCTGCTCTGAACTCCAGATCTGGTCTCGGCACACTCCAGGATCCAGACTCTAGTGTGGGGCCTAACATCTGCTCTGAACTCCAGATCTGGTCTCGGCACACTCCGGGATCCAGACTCTAGTGTGGGGCCCGACATCTGCTCTGAACTCCAGATCTGGTCTCAGCACACTCCTCCGGGATCCAGACTCTAGTGTGGGGCCCGACATCTGCTCTGAACTCCAGATCTGGTCTCGGCACACTCCTCCGGGATCCAGACTCTAGTGTGGGGCCCGACATCTGCTCTGAACTCCAGATCTGGTCTCGGCACACTCCTCCGGATTCCAGACTCTAGTGTGGGGCCTGACATCTGCTCTGAACTCCAGATCTGGTCTCGGCACACTCCGGATTCCAGACTCTAGTGTGGGGCCTGACATCTGCTCTAAACTCCAGATCTGGTCTCGGCACACTCCTCCGGGATCCAGACTCTAATGTGGGGCCCGACATCTGCTCTGAACTCCAGATCTGGTCTCGGCACACTCCAGGATCCAGACTCAAGTGTGGGGCCCGACATCTGCTCTGAACTTCAGATCTGGTCTCGGCACACTCCGGGATCCAGACTCTAGTGTGGGGCCAACATCTGCTCTGAACTCCAGATCTGGTCTCGGAGCACTCCTCCGGGATCCAGACTCTAGTGTGGTGCCCGACATCTGCTCTAAACTCCAGATCTGGTCTCGGCACACTCCGGGATCCAGACTCTAGTTTGGGGCCAACATCTGCTCTGAACTCCAGATCTGGTCTCAGCACACTCCTCCGGGATCCAGACTCTAGTGTGGGGCCCGACATCTGCTCTGAACTCCAGATCTGGTCTCGGCATACTCCTCCGGGATCCAGACTCTAGTGTGGGGCCGAACATCTGCTCTGAACTCCAGATCTGGTCTCGGCACACTCCTCCGGGATCCAGACTCAAATGTGGGGCCCGACATCTGCTCTGAACTCCAGATCTGGTCTCGGCACACTCCTCCGGGATCCAGACTCAAGTGTGGGGCCCGACATCTGCTCTGAACTCCAGATCTGGTCTCGGCACACTCCTCCGGGATCCAGACTCAAGTGTGGGGCCCGACATCTGCTCTGAACTCCAGATCTGGTCTCGGCACACTCCTCCGGGATTCAGACTCAAGTGTGGGGCCCGACATATGCTCTGAACTCCAGATCTGGTCTCGGCACACTCCTCCGGGATCCAGACTCAAGTGTGGGGCCCAACATCTGCTCTGAACTCCAGATCTGGTCTCGGCACACTCCTCCGGGATCCAGACTCAAGTGTGGGGCCCGACATCTGCTCTGAACTCCAGATCTGGTCTCTGCACACTCCTCCGGGATCCAGACTCTAGTGTGGGGCCAAACATCTGCTCTAAACTCCAGATCTGGTCTCGGCACACTCCGGGATCCAGACTCTAGTGTGGGGCCAAACATCTGCTCTGAAGACTGACTCTAACTAGGGAATTAGACTCAACTTCAATTTTTAGGCTCAGGATTGACACTCAGGCTAGGTTTCAAGACTGGGGCTCTGAATCCAGCTCTAGATTCAAGCTCCATATCTAGATCCAGTATCCAGACTGGGGTCCTGGATCCATGTTCAGAATCAAAACTGGGCTCTGGATCCAGATGGTACAAATTCATACTCCAGATCCAGATTCAGACTAAGAATTGAGACTCAGGCTAGGTTTCAAGGCTTGGGTTTTGGATCCAGCTCTAGATTCACGCTCCAGACCAAGATTCAGACATGGGCTCTGGATCCAGACGATACAGAGTTGTGCTCTAGATCCAGATTCGACATCAGGTTCAGGATTAAAACACAGGCAAGGTATCCAAACTAGGGCTCTGGTTTCAGACTCAAGCTCTGGAACCAGATTCAGGCTGGGAATCCAGTCTCAGGATCTGGATCCAGACTCATGTTCAGAATCAAGACTTAGGCTCCGGATCCAGATGATACAGATCCATGCTCCAGATCCAGATTCAGGCTCATGATTAAAACACAGACATGGTATCCAAATTGGGGCTCTGGAAGTCTGGATTCAGACTCAAGCTCCAGATCCAGGCTGGAGATCCAGTCTCATGATCTGGATCCAGACTCAGGTTCAGGATCAGGACTTAGGCTCCCGATTCAGATGATACAGATTAAAGCTCCAGATCCAGATTCAGGCTCAGGCCAGGCTAGGTATCCAGACTTGGACTTTGGATCCAGATTCAAGCTCCAGATCCAGATTTAGGTCAGGGATCCAGTCTTAGGCTTTGGATCCAGACTCATATTTAGGATAAAGACTTGGGCTCTGGATTCAGACTGGGCTCAGGATCCAAATGATACAGATTCAAGCTCCAGATCCAGATTCAGGCTTAGGATTAAAACACAGGAAAGGTATCCAAACTGGGGCTCAGAATAGCTTTGAAGACCTGGGCTCTATATCCAGAATCAGAGTACAAGCATTAATGGGTTAAATACATGCACCCCACAGCCTGGGTTGTGTCCATCGGAGCCACTGGTCAGTATGCCGGTCAGAGGGCTGGTCAGTCAGGTTGGGGTGCTGCTCTATCATTGGCCGGAGGTGGTCAGCGCCCCATGCTTATTAACTGGGAAGTATTTTATCAAGCGCTGGTCAGATTAAGAGTGGTGGCTACAGCTAAGAATAACTGATATGACCTAACCTCGGGCGCAGGGTCTCGGTGGGTGGGGAAGAGGGCCAGGGAACCGCAGCAGATGCGGGATTTCATACTGCAAGTTAATGGAAGCCACATGCAGAGAATGGGGGTGCGTTTAAACTGTGTTTTGTGGAGTATCCTTGATACAGTAACTATTTTCAACTACATGTAGTATGTGCAGGATTCCTTACTCCAATTATTTAGATTTTAACCCTTATGATGCAGGTGGCAAATTTGGCTAATACAAAATGATGCAAAAAACCTGAAAAAAATATTGAAACCCTATCATATGGGTACTCATCTGAGAGTATGAATACCAACATGGCATGGTTAAAATGTTTTTCAAATATCTTTGCGCCTTTGTGATTTGGAAGAAAGTAGCCTCAGCATTGGAAGGGTTAACTCATTCAGAGTAATTGCACCACAAAAAAGTCTGAATATGGAGACATCTTTAAATGTGATCCAACTTCTTTACTTTATTTATCTTTACATATCACATTTCTATCAAATATGATTGATGAAATTTGATAACCACTCTACTACTAAATCTAATGGACTTACCACACACAACGTAGGATTGTAAAGGTCAATAGCATTGAGTACTATCTTAACCCATTAATGCTTAAGAGTTCCTTCAGAAATTGTTGTCTGGATCTATGATACTTTTGACAATAACTTCAGAATTAAGTTTGATTTTACAAAATATTTGAAGAAGAGTTGTTGGCAATGTTCTGAATAACATTTCTCATTCAAATATTTTCCCTGTGTTGCTTTAACCTGCAAGATTTCATCAAAATTGTCAGGCTGCTTTTGGCCGCTGTGAGCATTAATGGGTTAATACTCTCTGCTCTTCCTTTACAAATTGTGATCTAGATGTTTTTATTCTTAAAAGTAACCTAACTTGTAAGATATTGGAAGAGGAGTCCATGGTCAGTGACAAGATTAGCTTGTCTTCTTAACCCATTAATGCTTCAAAGTTACTCAAGAAATTATTGTCAGGACCTTAGATACTTTTGATAACAACTTTGGAATTAAGAGTGATTTTACAAAATATTTGAAGGAAAGTTGTCAATAATATTCTTAATAAGATTCCTCCTTCAATTATTTTTCCCAACTTATCTTTTGCCTGCAAGGTTTCATCAAAATTGTCAGGCTGATTTTGGGTGCTCTGAGTATTAATGGGTTATACTATCTTCAAAAGGATGCGTTTGTCAAAGGAATATATTAACAGAATAGTGGGGTCTTATTTAGACACTACAGCGCCAAATATAACAATTATCTAAATTAACAGCGAACACTTACTCTCGTTTAACCTATTCATGCTCATGGGTTCCTCTTGAAATTGTTGTCTGGATCTATGATACTTTTAACAATAACTTTTAAGTTGTTTTACTGAAGGGGAGTTTTCTTTAGAGTTCTGATTAACATTTCTCCTTCAAATATTTTCTAAATTATCCTTTCACTTTTAAGATTTCATCAAAATTGTCAAGCTGCTTTTGGTCGCTATGAGTGTTAACATATTAAGTAACACGGACATATGACTTAACAGTTACAGATGTTCAGATATAAGTCCCTCTATTGGCGAGTTGAGTAACTAAATAGTTGCTTAAGGAGTAAATGAAGCCAGGAATAACATTTTCTGCCTCCTCCCTCATAGGTAGAGGTCACTAAGCGGTTGTCTGTCTTTACGTTAATTTCACTGTGTTAAGTATTTGCCACTAATGGTTCTTCATCAAAAATAATCAAGCCTTTCTTAAATTCATTTGTTGCATATAAAATAGTGAAGTAAATTGGACGCAGACTTGAAAAATTTGACATTTGTGGAATACTGCCAATGATCTTGAATTGGCTCAGAGCTTGTACCTCAAGTGCTGCCATCTATTTGCAATAAGAACAACCAACTTCACACTTATCAGAAGGAGGGATTGCAATGCAATCTACACAACAGCGCTGGAATTGAGAATCAACATTGAGGAAATTAAATCATTGACACAAGTCAATTGAATATTTTCAAAATAACATGGTGGCATCTATGATAGTTTTTTTGAAATAACATCAAGGCATATATGATATTCTTTCTAAATAACATGGAGGCATCTATACATTTTTATATAACATGGAGGCATCTATTATAGGGATTTTGAAATAACATGGAGGCGTCTATGATATTTTCTTTTTGAAATAACACGCAGGCATCTATAAAATTTTTGAAATAATATGAAAATAAAGCATTAATTCACAAAATATTTAAAGGAGAGTAGTGGATTGGGTTCTAATTGACATTTCTTCTTCAAATACCTTTATAGAAAATGCCTCGTCAGAAAGATAAAACCAAAATAAGCAGGATGTTTATGTGTACTACATGCCGAAATGGGTTAACCTAAAGACTAACCTTCTATCTAGAGCTTAGGTATACAAGTTCTTTTATTTGTGCATATTGAATTATAGCTACACTAAGGCACCAAAATCTTACCCAGGATTTTTAAAATGCCTGTCTGAAGCAGTAAAACACGAAATTTCTGCAAGTCCAGATTAAGCTTCACAGCTTCTTCAAATTCATATACCAACTAAATGTATGGCCAGTAGGCCACCTACTGTGACAAGAAGGGCAAATTATTAGTAGTCATGTCTTAGAAAATGGTTTGTTAGGAAAATATTTGGTAAATACCCATAAAAATCATAATTAAAGATACTTCATAAAAAATGCGTCTGTCTGAAAAGTAGAGCTGCACTCACCAATCACAAACTCAAGTGGCTCGAACATTAGAGCAGGCGAGCCGAGCTCGAGCTGAAGTCGTCAACATGCGAACTCGTCGTTTTCCAGAAACTGCCTCAAAAGACAGGCTGGCTTAGTCCTAGTGTGGCATTAGAGTAAGATTAGTGCAGCTCTTTCTCACTAGAGGGCCAGGACATGAGGCTCAGTAGTCTAAGGTGTGTACTATTCATACGGAAGTTGCAACTTATATGTGTCTGATGAAGTCTAAACAATAAGTCAATCTTAATTTTCTGTATGAGTCATATGTCAAACTAATCTGGGAGGGAATGACACTAGAGCTGCACTCACGGAGGGGGATCTACTCATGAGCTCACCACCCATTTGACTCGTGAGCTCATGAGCTCACG
This sequence comes from Maea johnstoni, assembly GCA_963942565.1. Classification (NCBI taxonomy): domain Eukaryota; kingdom Metazoa; phylum Annelida; class Polychaeta; order Spionida; family Magelonidae; genus Maea; species Maea johnstoni. The sequence goes on from OZ012698.1 coordinate 4,975,426, forward strand.
GATGTTCCAATTTTCCTAAGAAATACTTATTTTCCAGCCAAGCTATTAAAAAATAAATTACCATTGCCATGTTTTAAAATGTGCTGACATAGTACAAAGGTCAGTATAACACTCAACACCGCTTGAATGTATACATTGGCGATTGTAAAGAGGACATGACAGCGATAAGCAGTTATGTATGTTAATAATGTGTGTTGGGTGCTCTGTGTTACGTTTGTGTACCCAACATAGACGAGCTCACGATTTGAACATTTCAGCTCGAGCTTGGTGAGTTTGACCCAGCGCTCGAGCAACTCGAGTTCGTGAGCGGTGAGTGCAGCTCTAAATGACACCATAAGCTAGAAGGTTTACCAGTATTCTTACTATGAAAGTTCTTTAAAGAAAACCAATGATAAACCAAAAATATTGGTGACAGCTAGCATTGTAGTATGAATCCTATTCTAATCAAGCCAAATCGCCTCCAGAACTCTCTCAGTGAAAGTTTTTGATTGAGCCGTGATCTAACCTCTAACTTTCTCAATGAAACAGTCTGATCAAGTACTGATTCTAACATTCTCAATGATATATAGGTTCTAATAAAGCCTTGATCTAATCTCTAACATTCTCAATGATACAGTCTGATCAAGTAATGATCTTCCCTCAATGATAGGTAATAATAAAGCATTAATCTAATCTCTAATATTCTCAATGAAAGGTTCTGATCAAGCCCTGATTCCACCTCAAACTTTATCAATGAAAGGTTATAGTCAAGCCCCGAACTCACATCAAACTTACTGATGATAGCACTGATCTAACCTCTAATTTTCTTAATGATAAGTTCTGATCAAGCCCCATCTAACCTCTAATTTTCTCAATGACAAGTTCTGATCGAGCCCTGATCTCACCTCTATGTTTCGACCTCTAACTCTTGCAATGTAGGACTTCCTGTGACCTCCAATTAGCATCTTGGAAGCCCGGAGAGTGCAGCGGAGAGATAACAGTTCTGATCAAGCCCTGATATCACCTCTAACTCCTTAAAGATAGGTTCTGATCGAGCCCTGATCTCACCTCTAACTTTCGACCTCTAACTCTTGCAATGTAGGACTTCCTGTGACCTCCAATTAGCATCTTGGAAGCCCGGAGAGTGCAGCGGAGAGATAACAGTTCTGATCGAGCCCTGATCTCACCTCTAACTCTATCAATAATAGGTTCAGATTGAGCCCTTTCTAACTTCTTAATTTCTCAATGACAAGTTCTGATCAAGCCCTGATCTCACCTCTAACTTTCGACCTCTAACTTTCTCAATGTAGGACTTCCTGTGACCTCCAATTAGCATCTTGGAAGCCTGGAGAGTGCTGCAGAGAGATAACAGTTCTAATCGAGCCCTTTCTAACTTCTTAATTTCTCAACGACAAGTTCTGATCAAGCCCTGATCTCACCTCTAACTCTATCAATAATAGATTGAGATTGAGCCCTTTCTAACTTCTTAATTTCTCAATGGCAAGTTCTGATCAAGCCCTGATCTCACATCTAACTTCTCAATGATAGGTTCTGATCGAGCCCTCATCTCACCTCTAACTTTCGACCTCTAACTCTTGCAATGTAGGACTTCCTGTGACCTCCAATTAGCATCTTGGAAGCCCGGAGAGTGCAGCAGTTAATTTGTTAACAAGATCAACTTCATTCCTTATCGAGACTTCCTGTGAGTTAAAAAAGCCAGCCGTTTTTTTGGCCTCTACGTTTCTGAAGAGATCCACTGCTTGCACGTAGCAGGGCAGTTCTTATCGGCGGCAGCTGGGTTAGATTAAAGACCCATCTTTATTCTCGGGGACACGACAAGGACATCTCTCTGAATCTCTATCTGCAACACTGAATCTGCATTACACCCTACTGGCTTCTACAGATACCATACTACAGCTTTAATTCCACCTTAACCCTCGAGTGCTAAAAGAGTTCTGTATAAAATTCATTTGGAACACTGAAACTTTTTAAATTTGGAAGCTTAGTTGACAATTAACAATTCTTTATCAAAATATGCTTTGGTCAGAGAGATGATATCTCAAAATAGTTTGTAAATCTACAATTTACTTGCTTGCAGAATTGTTGTCTGGACCTAACATACTTATGAGAATAACTTGGTAATTTAGAAATTATTTCACAAAATATTTGAAGGAGAGTTTTTGGTAATGTTCTGAATGACATTTCTACATCACATATTTTCCTATCTATGCTTTTGTCTGCAAGATTTCATCCAAATTCTTAGGCTGTTTTGTGTGTTTGGCCGCTGTGAGTATAAATGGGTTAACTTAGAACTTTGCCTCAAACACCTATCATAAGATTATTTATATTGATTGACCATTAAAGATTTTCAGTAATTAGTTGAGGTGGAAATATTGAATAATTCCTAATGCAACTAGGCACAAATGTGTTAAATGAGCGCTATAAATGATCAGAGTACCATGCGAACATTCCTCCTAAGAGCTACGAGATTAACCCATTCATGCCAGTTGCAGCCCAAACTGCCAAACAATTTTAGTGATATCTCTCGACCAAAAGCAATATTCAGAAAATACTTGAAGAAAAGTTGTTCATCAGAACTTTATCTACAACTCTCCTTCAAATATTTTGCTAATTTATGCTTACTTCCGAAGTTATTTTCAAAAGAAGGGCAGGTCCAGACAACATTTGTCCAGTTAATCTCAAGGCATGAAATGGTTTAATTCAATTGGTCAGCGGGAACAGGAATCCAGCTACAAATTACCAATTAACTTGGAAACTTTACTACTGCAGCCTGATAGAATTACCAGCAATACTGATGGGGCAGCCCCCTACTTCATTAATGTTAATTACAAGAATTAAACAGATTATCTGATTATCCTGGGTACTGGGCCACAGGCTCTTCTCCTTTAATCTGAACATGTATTATCTTGGTGACTGCTAATGTGTAACTGGCTGCTGGGGCACTTAGCTCAATAAGATTCACAATGCATAGACATCAAGGAATGTGCCTCCATGATACACTTAGAATCCTGAAGAATGGAAAAATCTGAGCAAAATTTACCAATTTATTTAATTTTGATTTTTCCAAATTTTATTTGAGGTCAATCGCTGGTGACAGGCTGATTGCTCTAATGGTTTCAAACTATTAACCTGTTCAAGCCCCAAAACTCCTAAATTTCAGTAATATCACAAATGTCGATCACTGGATATGCAACCAGCAGATCTTGCTCAACAGCCTCGGCACTACTCCTAGCCCAGGTGATGACCAGAACCACTCAAGAGGTGAATTCTGCGCATGTGTATGAGCAACTTTCTCTTTAATTGTAAACAAATTTGAGAGCCCTCATTCGTCTGTCTCCTAGTGAGATCACACTAAGGCGAGAGTAGGTGTCTCAAGGGCTTTATAATGAGATCTATGGTAATTGGTATGTAGGGACCAATCCATCTTCTATTTCATAGAAATAGTAAATGGGTTAAGGGGCACTAAGTAGATGAAGGGGTAAAACTGAAAAATTTAATTGCTTCAAATTCTCTCCCTCTCCAGTAGAAGAATATGTGGGTTAACACTGCCCATGCGAGGGATTGACTATTTCCTACGGAGGAATTCTGGTCTCATTTTTTATGTTGAAGAGTAGGCATGACTAAGTGTTATAATTTCTTATGTCACCCTAAAAGGCATGTATATTGCACAAAATATTTCCTGTTGCATAGCACATGAAGTCTCAACAAATAGCACCAGATCGTGAGACTCTGATGATAAACAAATGATGTCTTCACTACATTTACCGATCGTGAGATTTCGGCTGCAATTTCACACGTCTAGCGCACTCGACCAATCTTCCCAGAGTAGGTTGAATTTACCTACCCACCCACTCAATAGAGAAACTCATTCAAGCTCTCACAATAAAAGCTGACAAAATACAGACCTTCGTAAGTATTTACGCAAATAAACTTCCACTCTTGATACAGAAGGAGAGTTTTTTGCCCTCCATGCTGAAACATTCAAAAAAGTTAACCCTAGCATTTTCAGACTTCTGACTTTTGTCGTCTGGACTGATGAGACTTTTGAAAATAACTAAAAAATTAATCATAAATTCTCAAAAAAATTGAAGAAGAGTTGTGGGATGGATGCTAGTCAACATTTCTCCTTTGAATATTTTCTGAAAATTGCTTTTAATAATGAAATATCACCAAAATATTGAGGCTGTTTTGAGTTTGGGCATGAATGGTATGAAATCCATTAGAAGTTGTCATCTGGATGTATATTATAGTAAGGCCTAGAAAAAAGTTGTTTGTTTCCTGTAACCCTACCCTAACAAGTTTTTATTCAAATAAATCCCTACCCTAGTTTTTTCAGCCCTCCTAACTCCCAATCAACGTAAAACATGCATAAAACACACATTTTTGTCCAAAAAGAATAATGCAAAAAAAAAAATTTTACCGACCTACCTACCCTATTTTTTTCGGACCCTTACAGGAAACAAACAAATTTTTTTCTAGGCCTAATAACATAGAAATGATAGTACTACTGTTGATGATAACTAGGATATTTAGATTTTTATATAAAATATATATGTTGGTTTTCACTGGAAACCTCTCACTGAGTACTCTAAAATGAGTACCCATGAAGCAGTGTTTCAGTCATTCTTAAGGTTTTTGTCATCATTTTGTATTGGCCAAATTAGCCAACAGCAGCATAAGGGTTAACCCACTCATGCCTGTGGCAGCCAAAACTGCCCGACTATTTTAGTGATATCTCTCCTACAAAAGCAATATCTAGAAAATATTTGAAGGAGAGTTGTTCATCAGAACTCTGTCTACAACTCTCCTTCAAATATTTTGCAAAAATATGCTTTATTCCAAAGTTATGTTCAAAAGTATGACAAGTCCAGACTACGATTGTCAAGTATATTCATAGCCATGAAATATCCCTGGTTAAACATAATGATCATACCAACCATGCATGAGGTCATATCAATTGATACCTCTTTCCCCCCTCACCTGTCAATCACTTTTGACCTCTGACCTTTCAACTCTTCAGCCCGCCCACCTGTCAAGAAAGAATCCACAAAATGATCATATTACCTGCGTGTTTCCTGTGTGGTAAGCCGGGATCTGAGGCATTTCCCCTTCTTGCATATTTTTATTAAGTCTGGCATGGATTTCAAAGACCGCACGGTTTAGACTGAAAACTAATGTAATCAAACTTAATCTGATCAATCTCTTGAGTAATCAAACTAGTAATGAATAGTGCCTTGTTCTTTTCCAATTGTGCAAAAACCACACTAGCTGGGTGGTAGAGCTATTTGTTTTCTTTTTATGAACCACACCTGTTACAGTGAAACCTACCTCTCATTGGCATCTCTCTCATTATTCAAGAAACTATACCTTGAAGAACAATTTTTAACTCTGTGGCCTGAAGAATCGAATGTATGATCCTTAAATCTCAGGGCCACAGCAAAAATCAAATCTTATATTTGACCCTTGTGAAATAAAGATTATTATTATTATTATTATTATTATAATAATTATTATCATTATTATTATTATTATTATGATCATCATCATTATTGTTATCATTATTATTACTATTATTATTATTATTATCATTATTATTATTATCATTATTATTATTATTATTGTGAACACCTATATCCAGATCCACTTCCCTTTCTCTTACACCCTTATGCTGCTGGTGGCTAATTTGGCCAAAACAAAATGATGCAAAAAAACTGGAAAAATGATTGAAACCCTAGCAAATGGGTACTCATCCAAGAGCACTTAGCGAGAGCTATCCAATGAATACCAACATGACAGGGTTTAGTTGGTTTTCAAAAATCTTTGCGTCCTTGTGTTTTAGGCGAAAATTGCCGCAGCATTGGAAGGGTTAATGTCTTTACCCATCTCATGCCCCCCTTTTTATTTATATACATTAATCCTTATTCCTAGGTAGAAATTGGCACCTTTAGAATTTTCACGATATTTTACTTTATCAATATTTCCTTAACGAAAAGATATCTAAACGATATTTCTAACGATACTTCCTGCCTCCTAGAGACTTAATTTATTCGATTTTTCACTGTCAACTATGCTAATGAATTGCAAACTGCCTTCGATTGGAGAGGTCAGGGTAGCAGTTAAGTCAGTTTTTTTTATTGTAAAGCAGTATCGGTATAACAGATCTTAAATGATGCAATACTTTTTCCTATTCAATATCAATATTTGGTATTGTACTGAGAACAAGTACCAATCCCGATTCCTAGGATTTGGGGCCTACTTTCCACAGCTGAATATCAGTATGTATCAACAGGCAATTTGTTGAATGGCTATGGGAGAGATTGCTGGGTAACCCTTATGCTGCTGGTGGCTAATTTGGCCAATACAAAATGATGCAAATAACCTGAAAAATGACTGAAACCCTGGCAAATGGGTACTCATCTGAGAGTACTCAGCGAGAGCTTTCCAATAAATACCAAGATAACAGGGTTTAGATGGTTTTCGAAAATCTTTGCGTTCTTGTGCAATGGACAAAAGTAGCCTAAGCATTGGAAGGGTTAAGTGTTCGTGCTGTGTATTAGGCTTATCGCTATTGCCTGCAGGAAGTGACCAAATGGCTCACTTAGGGCACTAAGACATCACACAGCTGCTACTGCTGCTGCTTGTGTAGCCTAGATTGCTAGGCTGTCATATGTATTTTTTCGTCTTTAAGTTTTTTTTGTTACCAGGCACCAAATGGTCAAGATGGTCATATTAGCCAAAATAGTTCCCATTTATCTTACCAGGTGAATAAAGGACTCAGTTTGAGTTTAAAAATCCATGCCGAGATAGGAGGATCCGGTGGTGCCATCTGTCTACCATTGCTTGTACTACATCACACTGCTTGGTCAGGACAGAAGGGAATGTAAAAGTATTAGGGGCTAGGAGGCTAGTCTACTGCTTGTGCTGCGTTAGAGTACATTGCCCCTATTTCCTACCCAAAACAGCACAACATAGTGATGGGAATCATTGGAAAATTTCAGCTCGATTAATCGTCCAAATTTTGACCGAGTAATTAATTATGATAAGTTATTATCAATTTTAAAATGCCAGTGTACGACATATGGCTGATTACCCCTAAATTTTGAAAGATAAATGGTCAGGAACTAATTGTCTATGTTTATTAGAATAATCTTTTACTTTCAAGTATATTTGTTTTCATGGTAAATAAGACCCCTTTTGAATGGAAACTTTGACCATGTGAGCAGAGAACATAATCGAAAATGATCGATCTTTTGTTTTAATGATCGATTAATCAGAAATAAAGGCAAAACGATCGTTTAATAGTCCCAGTACTAGTACTCATTTCATTTTCAATTTTTCCAAACCCGATATTTTGTTACGAGAGAAAGATATTGTCGACTTCTACCAACACATTATCGTTTGACCTTATGTTTTCATTCCCCGTGTCAAATAATTTCAAAACATTCCTGATGTGGCACGTTCCCCGTTTCCCTAAAGAACATTTAGACGGGGACTGTAAACTATACTCAAAGGTTTTTTGGAATATTTTGACTATTGTGCTTGTGTAATGAAAATAATCTGATTAGTGTGACGCCGTCAGAATAATTAACCCTTCCAATGCTGAGGCTACTTTCATCCATTTAGCAAAAGAATTTTTGAAAACCTTCTAAACCTTGTCATGTTGGTATTCATTGGATAGCTCTCACTGAGTCCCTCTGATGAGTACCCATGTGCCAGGGTTTCAGTCATTTTTAGTGTTTTTTTGTATAGGCAAAATTAACCAACAGCAGCATAAGAGTTAAGGAATAAATGGCTGCCTAAATTCCTGCTTTGAGGTCTTCTTGATAAGTACCATCTGGATCTATGATACTTTTTAAAATTAACGCTGCATAAAAGTAGGAATCCATGAAATACTTGGAGTTATAAGATTAGTTCTGCTGAATATTTTATCTTTAAATAATAAATATCATCCATAAATGCTTTATGAGGAAGATATTTTTATAAAATCATTCAATTTTTTACCTTTTATGCCTGAAGAGACCAAACAAATCTTGACTATTTTGTTTAAATCTTTGCAATTATAGTATTTTTCAGAGAAATGATTGAAAGAGATATTTTGAAAAGAATCTGACCCACAACTCTACTTAAAAACATTTTTGAATTCATGTTTAATTCCAAATTCATTTTTAAAATCATGATACAGTATATATATTGGGTCTTTCTTCCATTATAGGGTGGGTCCGGGATACTTCAGTTAAGCCATAACACTTGTCAAGGAGCCATGAATAGGTTTAAATGGGTTAATACAGAGTTCATACTTTTGAAAATAACTTAGAAATGAGGCATAAATTAGCAAAAGAAATGAAGGAGAATTGTAGATAGAGTTTAGATGAGCAATTCCCCTTCAAATTTTTTCTAAATATTGCTTTTGTTCGAGAGATATCCCCAAGATTGTCAGGCCGTTTTGGCTGCTACAGGTATAAATGGACGAATCCAAACAGCCAGCTTAAAGAGTCATGATCAGTACAAATATCCTCCCTTAACCCTTATGCTGCTGGTGGCTAATTTTTCCAATACAAAATGATGCAAAAAACCTGAAAAATGACTGAAACCCTGGCAAATGGGTACTCAAATGAGAGAACTCAACGAGAGCTTTCAAATGAATACCAACATGACAGGGTTTAGATGGTTTTCAAAGATTTTAGCATCCTTGGGCTTTGGATCAAAGTAGCCTCAGCATTGGAAGGGTTAATATAGAAAATGTTCATCAAAAATATGTCTATGATCATCCAATGCATGAAATGTCCTAATGAACTTCTTTGAATTCTCATATAAAAGGCATGAAACGAAACCGTCGATTTCAGCGTACAAATATCCTCCCTTCACATAAAACATGTCCATCAAAAATATGCCTATGATCACCCACTGCATGAGATGTCCTTAAAAACTTCATTGAATTCTCGTATAAAAGGCATGCAACGAAACCGTCGATTTCAGCGTACAAATATCCTCCCTTCACATAAAACATGTCCATCAAAAATATGCCTATGATCACCCACTGCATGAGATGTCCTTAAAAACTTCATTGAATTCTCATATAAAAGGCATGCAACGAAACCGTTGATTTCGACGTCACATTCCAAAGGTTCCCCTTTCATACCGCCAGAAAAGAATCACCTCAAAGTCGCAAAACTCATTATAGCTCACCGCCCATGGATGAATAATCTCCGTCCTTGAGTGCGGGTCACACTTGCATTTGTACATTTCGCTGTACATTTCTGCGTAAAAGGCGACATGTTTCTAGGTCTACATACCAATCCATCACCATTATTGAAACCAGCCTGGAATTTTGACTGGTAGGTGAATTTATACTCACTACTTGATAATATACACTTAACCCTATCATGCTCACAGTTATCCTAGAATTGTGTCCTTAGAATACATGGTACTTGATAATATACACTTAACCCTTATGCTGGTGGTGGCTAATTTGGCCAATACAAAATGACGCAAAAACCCTGAAAAATGACTTAAACCCTGGCACATGGGTACTCATCTGAGAGTACTCAGCAGGAGCTATCTTATGAATACCAACATGACAAGGTTTAGATGGTTTTCAAAAATCTTTGGATCTTTATGCTTTGGACAAAGTAGCCTCAGCATTGGAAGGGTTTAGCCCTATTGTAATTATGAGAAATAAAACATCAATAAATCTTGATAAAACAAGAGTTTCAATTTGGACTATTAAAATTTACCAAAATTCAAATCATCAATTTTCATGAAAAACAAATCTACATTATGTATGATAATAAGATTATCATGCTAGTTGCTTTGTGAAAATGGGTACCAACTACAGCCTTGTAATTCTTTTGATACTAGTTTTTTATTACCAACCTCAACTAAATCTTTTTTGACTTTGTTTTAAGATTTTTTTGACTTCAAAATAATTTATGATATCTACACAGTTTAAGTTGTCCAACAAAATTATTAGGATGTCATCCACAGACTCGGCTGAAAAAGAAGCCAAAATCTGATAGGAAATCTACCTGCTTCACAATATCTTTATCGGCCAATCAGCTGGAAGTAAACATGCCAAGCCCTAAGTGTGTGTTTATACGAAAGCGAGGTACCATATGCCAACAGGCTCTCAGTGAGTCCAAAAGTGGGTACCACGTCTTAGCCAGGATTTAGAAACTGGGAGTCCAAAATTGGCAATTCTGTAATTTTGGGGCATCCTAATTTCAAGGGAGACCACAATATACTCACATAACAACCATAACTGGTGTCCAAAATTGGCAATTCTGAAATTTTGGGGCATCCTAATTTCAAGGGAGACCACAATATACTCACATAACAACCATAAACATGTATTAGCTCATTGAAAAAAGGCAAAATGACATGGGAATAATATTGGGGTGAAAAAAATTCAATTATATGTTTGAAATTTACATTTTAAGAAATCAATCCTAAAGAAATTTGGGTGTCCTGAGAGGTGACTTTTAGGGGTTTGGGTGTCCAAATGACGCCCAGACGCCCTTCTCGCTAAGACTATGGTGGGTACACATAGCACATGGCAAGGAGACTGGTAGCCTGGTTCTCAGGCTGAGTTAGGTATAACACCCCACCACTACATATACTACGTGTTAAGTAGGTCTGATGTCTCTCTCAAACTACAGATGACAGCCCCACCACTACATATACAAGGTGTTAAGTAGGTTTGATGTTTCTCTCAAACTATAGATGGCAGCACAGTTTTCATGCGTTGCAGTTTCAGACTACCGCTCGATATTTGAGCATACAGCCCCAATGCAACATATGCTGCATCCTGCATTCATCGAGACAATGTAAAAGCATGAATCTACAAATGATCTAAAAATTGTAATTATCTACCCCACCCCCACCCCCCAACCTCAATTCATTTGCCATAGAAAATATTTGAGCATACAATCAACGCAACCTGGATTTCAACTTAAGATACATCTTGTATCCATCAAGACGATGTAAAACCCTGTCAAGCATCAATGAATTATGCAACTGATAACAACCAGCACTAGGGCCTCCTCCTCATCCTCCTGGAAAATAAATCATTCCGCGATTTAATGGGGGGAAGTTATCAAAGAGGATACGTACATTAGGGCTCCCCACTGCAGATCATCGATGAACATGACCTCAAGATCATCGTAGAAGCCCCTACCCCCCCCCCCCCCCCCCCCCCCCCTGCAACTATCCCCAATTACTCTCCATTCATTTGTTGGAGAAAATATTTGAGCATACAATCAACGCAACCTGGGTTTCAACTGCTGCATTCATTAAGTAGACCATGTAAAAACCTGCCTCTAAAAGGTTTTCAAAGAGGATACGTACATGAGGGCGTCCCACTGTAAGTTATCGATGATCGTGACCCCAAGATCATCCGTCCCCAAATAAATACTCTCCATTCATTTGCCGGAGAAAATATTTGAGCATGCAATCAACGCAACCTGTCAAGTAGACCATGTAAAAATCTGCCTCTAAAAAGTTTTCAAAGAGGATACGTACATGAGGGCGTCCCACTGCAGATCATCGATGAACATCACCTCAAGATCATCGTAAAAGCAACGCTTGTGGTCGTGGTTGGAGTTGTTCAAACTCGAGTCGTTGTGGTTAGTATCCAGGTAAGACATCTTGGATTTTAGACGATCAGATCGAAATAATAATTATAATAATAATTGATATTTTTATATAACGCCCTTTCCACCTATAATGTTCAAAACCGCTTTAAACTTAAAGAGTAGTCAGTGGAGAGATGTTTATGATCCATATAGTCAAGTCAGCTACACCCGTTAGGTAAACGCTGAATCAAATCCAGGAGTTTGATGAACGCCCTGGTCCCAGAGTACGATGCACTCGTGAGAAGCTCCCGATTGGTGAAAAATGAAGAATTAATACCCCGATGTCAAGAAGTGGGGTAAAGCCTTCAATGGGTGCTTGAGTGGTTTGGTGACTTTGGATGCTTGAAAAAACTGTTTAAGCTACTTCCACACACGCGGGATAAGTGTTAGCATTCTCCGCCCTTCAACTGTTATCTATTTGTAGTAGTGCCGAAATGCTTCGGTCATTCAGTAGTCACCTTTCTCTATTCAAGTCTTGATGATAATATCATTAGTTCCCTTAATTGATATAAATGACTTATGGTTTGGTGACTTCCGATGCTTGAGAAAAATGTGTAAGCTATTTCCACACACACTGGATAAGTGTTTGAGTCTTCGCCCTTGTTACTTTATTTGTAGTAGCACCGAAACACTTCGCCCATTCAGCAGTCACCTTTCTCTATTCGCGTCTTGATGATAATCACATCAGTTTCCTTAATTGATCCAATTAACTGATGGAAGTGGATGGAGTATTTTTCCTCACCTTCCAAGTGTAACTGTAAATGTAGTATTATGAGAACGCACCACACTGACTTGGGGCTACTTTTCTCAATTAAATTCTTGCCAATCAAATTAGTTTCCTTAATTGGACTAATTAACTGATTGAACCAATGAGACTGAATTCAGTTATTGTATCCCATCTGTATATAATATTTGTATCTGCCTGCAGTCTTGCTGGGGGAGTATTATTTCTGGTGCTTTCCACTTAATAAGCAGGATAATTCTCACCCTTTTTTCTAGATAATCCAATTAATCCAGTTAATCCAAATTAATCCAATTAGTAAGAAGATAATAAGATTAACAGTGAGAGAATTATATCTGAAACACCATGCCACACTCCAATCAAATGATAGATTTCAATTTCAAAAATAACTCCCACGAATGACACAGGTGATTAATATCATGTAAATTAGGATGAATCCGTAATTAGCTGGAGCCGGTGATCAGAATTTTAATCGTCCCCCTGTCTCAGCGAGCTTCTCTTTGATGTATGTGTCCTCAGGCTAATCGTGTGGTTGACCGTCAAAACATGCGGTGAAATACAGCACAGGCGGGCGCGAGCATCTAGCGGTGTAGCCAAGCTCTATGTTGATGCTGTGTGAAACCCTGAACCACAAATACTAGGCACCCAATACAAGTTTAGCAGGTGACCCGGTACGAAGTCCTCAAAAGCTGGAATTCCCCCAAAAAGTCACACATACACACACAACGTAAATGTATAAGCGTTTCCGCTTAGGGCTTGATGAGATGTTGTAGTATGAAGAGTTGACAAATCCTTGATGCTGTACAAAATCCTGTCAAGTTTAGTCAAGTTAGCAGGTGATCGGTATGAAGTAGTCCTCAAAAGCTAGAATTCCCTAAAAAGTCACACACACACACACACAACTCAGATGGATAGAAGAGTCTCCGCATGAGACTTGAATGAGATGTTGTGGTATGTGGAGTCCACAAATCCTTGCTAAGATCGATCGGTGGGGTACCACACTAAAATGAGGACGTCCCACTATGCTGTATAAACACACAAGATGCTGTCATTTGACGGTGGTGATGATATCCATCCACTAAGCGTCCTGCATCCTCCGCTACCTCTCAAGTGTGAAAGCGGACACGGGAAATTGCAGTTCTGCCGCGGTAATTATAGTGTTCTCCGAGAATCTATGTAAAATACTCCCAAAAGAGCAACAAGACAACCTGGGATCACCGTACAAGTCGAAAACCTCCTTATCTGTTGATCCTTAAAGCCTTAAAGCGAGACAGCTGCACGTATGTACAATGCTGCTAACAATTCTTAAAGCTTAAAGCTCCTGCCTGCATGCTTTTATTCAGACCATACAAGATTGCTCAAGTCAAAATATGAAATGAATAAAATTTGCTTCTTGACAATCACATCAGTTCTTTTAATTGATCAAATTAACTTAACAAAGTAAATCAGGTCAAAATATGAAATGAATAAGATTAGTTGCCTCTACGACAGAATTGTGTGGTTACAGAGGAATTTCAACAACCATTTTTTAATGAAGTACTCTGTCTCTTATTACCTATGAGGTTCATTTAAGACAAAACAAATTTAAACCAAGTCAGATTTTTTTTCCAAAAAAATAGTTGAAATTAATCTTTTTCAAAGTTTCGTCGTGATGATTTTTCCACTGAAATAAGTTGTCTTTGTTCCTGAGAGTTGCATGTGGAGTCTACCAGTAGTAAGTTCCCTCCTTCCTGCTAGTTAATTGTAGCAATAGTGGTCCTACGGTACTGATTCCGCGCTGATCAGCCCCTGTGCTGCACACACACATACACTTAGTCCACTTGGTTCCCAGCCTACACCACTGAATGGTTTAGGTCCCAGCTAGGCCGAGAGAGCAGGAGCGAGTGCGCGGATCGTCGTGGCTGCTGCTGTAGTGTTGTTAGCCTAGCTACAAGGCTCTATTATGATTTTACTTTATTATATATAACGGCCTGCACCTATACTAGATAGGGACTTGTGGCCTACTGTTGGCCATTTAGTTCTCACAATTGCCACATGAGTGAAATTAGTGTTATAAGCCTAGCTACAAGGCTCTATTATGATTTTACTTTATTATATATAAAAGCCTGCACCTATGCTAGATAGGGACTTGTGGCCTACTGTTGGCCATTTAGTTCACACAATTGCCACACGAGGGAGATTACTGTTAATATATTTCCAATTGACCTCCCTGTATACCGCAGTGCCATCAGTCCACAATGGAAGACATATAAATATGGCCTGGGAGGCAGGCTATAGTGTCTACAGAATAAGCGCTGATGCTCAGTGCTGAGACTGCTGGCGCTGTAGTTTTTATTGCTGACTGCAGGTGGAGCTGTTGTTGGTGACTGTCGGTGGTGCTGTGTAGCCTAGCTACTAAGCGTAACTGTGTTTTACTTTTTTATACATAAAAGTATGCCTGCATCAATACAACATAGAGACTTGTGGCCTACTGTTGGTCATCCAGTTCAGATAATTGCCACACGAGGAGGTGGTTGTACTGGCAGCATATTTCCAACTACCATACTAGTATACCGCAGTGCCATCTATCCACAAGGGATGACATCTGAATGTGGTCTGGGAGGCAGGCTACAGAGAACCCTACCTATGCTAGGTGGTAGAGAGTGCCATAACCAGCAGGGTATCTTCTGTAAATTGGTGGTTCCAGCTGTATGGTGACTTGACTAGGTTCCTAGACCCTAAAAAGTTGACATTCCCTTCTGTGCTGACCAAGCAGTGTGGTGTAGTACCAGGTATGGTAGATAGATGGCACCACCTGATCCTCTGATCTCTAGAGGATTTCATACTCAAACTGGATCCTCTACTCTGCCGGTGAGATAAGCGTAAACTAAATTGATAGTGTTCTTCCGATTGTTCAAACATGCCGAACAGCGTTCGTTTGTGCCTCCGATTATGATGATCGAACGCAATTTTACATGTTCGAACAAAAAAACGAACATGGACAAAACTTCTATTCAAAGAAATAGCTGGACTTTCAGTAGTCCTGCCGGTCAGAAAATCTGAGAAACAAAGTTTATTTACCTATGTATTGCCCCACCAAAGAGGAAACACTGCAGGACCGCTCTAGATCCACCTCTCTGAGCATGCCGCGGCGATGTTACGATGCCGCCATTGTTGTTTTGTTATCGGCACACCATAGCGCAAATGCGCATGACGCAATTACGCTAGTTTGTTGTGATACAGTTAGGTGTCGCGGTACCTTATGACGTAAATAGCAATGGCGGCACGGAAAACCATGTACACAACTTTGATTATTAATCGGTCATCGGTCGTTCAAATGGACCGATGATCGACTTGGAAAATCTTGACCGATTTTCAAACACTATAAATTGACCACTGTGTCACCTAGACTATTTGGTGCTTGGAACAGAAAAAACCTTAACAGAAAAATACATATAACAGCCTAGAAATCTAGGCTACATGGTGACTACCAGCTGATGGTGCTGCTGACATCGCAGTAACTGCCAATGGTGTTGTTATTGGTGGTGGAGTACAGAGAGTCCAATACTTTTTGCCGCAGAAGCAGTGGTTGTGACAATGGACGACCCTCGGTGGTAACAATCAGCATGATTGCATGCAGTTATGGCTGTGATCAGGCATAACCCTTTGGTGTCTGTAGTGCCTAAAACTGCCTGACCATTTCGGCACCGGGCAGGGCATGCAATTTAACGGAATTTCACCAGCACCTCTTCTGGCATATTTTCCCCTAATCTGCACTTATACAGTGCCAATTGTGGCAACAATCCATGGCTGGTTTAAAGTTGATGCTGTTGCCAGTGATTTAGGGCTAGGCAGTGTTTTTCACCAGGTATTCCAGTTTCCTCCCCCACTTCCCACAGGCTAGTCACGAATTTGCTGCAATATGGCAGAAAAAGTGAGGAAAATCAAAAGTTCAAATTCCTAACTCATCCATCATACATCCCAGAATACTGGGCCCAGGTGGCACCCACTCAGGCCAGGCTCCATTAGACGATTGTCATCCCAAGACTTAGCAGTCATCCTATTGTTTAACCAGCCTCCTATTGTTTAACCAGCATCCAGGATTGATGCGGCCCGACCCTCAAATATCGCTCAGGGAACGCTTGTCAGCTTTCGTGCTCAGGCACCTGCTCCACTCTGGGACTAATCTATCAACCATACTGCACGAAAGCTAAGATGAATAAAAACAATTGGATATGAAACCAGCCGGTCAACCTGAACAAGCTCATCAGCTTTCATGCTCAGGCACCTGCTCCAGTCGGGGACTACTCTATCAACCATACTGCATGAAATCTGAGATGAATAAAAACAAGTCGATATGAAACCAGCCGGTCAACCTGCTCTGGGACTGTTCTTTCAACCTTCCTGCATGAAAGCTAAGATGAATAAAACAAGTGGATATGAAACCAGCCGGTCAATCTGAACAAGCTGGCTGTGGCGAAAAAGCCCAAAAGTCGAGTTCTGCGCATGTTAGTGCACAAGTTTCTCTGTATTGTGAACGATATGAGACCCCACAATGGTCTTTGTTTCCTAGTGATGTCACACTTAGGCCAGATTCAAGACCTCTGGGATAGCTAGGCATTCACTATAGCGCATATGGTAGTTGGTCTCTTGCCACCTATCCATTTTTTAATTCATCTAAGATGGAAGTGACATTAAACGAACACATTATAAGTATACCACTTGGGGTTCACTCATCAGTGTTCATGCACAGGCACCTACTCCTAGGGCTGTCATCGATACCAGCGGTAACGATGGATCGCTGGCGAAGCCCTAGCGATAATCGATACGCCAGAAATGCTGGGGTATCGCTGAGCTATAAAAAATAACATGGTTGGATACGTTGCAACACGCCAAAACTGCCGTTACCAATCAGAAATCTTTATAAAAAAAGTCCAAATCAGCGAAAACTTACCCCAATTCAAAAACGGAAGTTGAATTGAGGACGGACGATCTCTAGCGCACTACTGCGCAGGTCAGCGCAATGCATTGTGGGGTCCTGTCGAGACAATGACGGGCGAAGACATCATTGGCGCTAATGGCGACATCGCAAATTGTAGGTATCTTTTAGTTATTGTTTAGGGCGGGGATTGCCGGGGAATAAAAATATAATATATGGTGGGCTAATTGCGTATATATTAGCCGAAAACCAAGCGTGAGTGTGAATTGATAGCGAATCGAATCGAAGTGCTGTATTGGTAAAAATCTTTTCAATTATCGAATCGCTAAAAATTTGTTTGTGATGACAGCCCTACCTACTCCCCTCTGCAGGGTCTTAGACAGGATTTAGAAACTGGGTGCCAAAAATTGGCAATTGTAAAATTTTGGGGCGTCCAAATTTTGAAGGGGGACCACAATATACTCAGATTTCAACCATTAACATGTATGAATTTATCAAGATAAGGCATGATATCCTTATATAATATCATGGGAATCATATGGGGAGGAAAAAATTAAATTATATGCTTGAGATTGACATTTTAAGAAATTCTTCACAAATATTTTGGGGTGACCTGAGGGGTGCTATTTAAGGGTTTGGGTGTCCAAAGACACCCAGACGCCCTGCTGGCTAAGACCATGCCCCTCTGGGATACACTCTCAACCATGCTGCATGAAACAGATATCAGACCAATGGGATTTGGTATATGACTGAACAGAAATGTTAACCCTTCTAATGCTGAGGCTACTTTTATCCAAAGCACAAGGATGCAAAAATTTCTGAAGACCAGCTGAACGCTGTCATGTTGGTATTCATTGGATAGCTCTCGCTGAGTACTCTTAGATGAGTACCCATTTGCCAGGATTTCAGTCATTTTTCAGGTTTTCTGCATCATTTGGTATTGGCCAAATTAGCAACCAGCCGCATAAGGGCTAACATTCATTAAAGATATCAGCATTCATTCGCAGGGACAGACTCTCTTCAGGGACTACTTCATCACTGATCTTGCATGACATTGGGATCAAACTGACATGCTAAATGGATGAACAAATAAAATCTCAGAGATAACTGAGCGGAAACAACAAAAAACAGTCATTATTTGTTCTGGCAAGTATACACATGAAGAATTGACAATCCCATTTGCCTGTTGTATGGGAGTTGTATGACAGCCGTGGATAGGGCTAGTGGATTTAACCCTTCTAATAATGAGGCTACTATCGTCTCAATCACAAGGACACAGAGATTTTTGAAAACCATCTAAACCCTGTCATATTGGTATTCATTGGATAGCTCCCACTGAGTACTCTCATATGAGTACCCATTTGCCAGGGTTTCAGTCATTTTTTAAAGGTTTTTTTCATCATTTTGTATTGGCCAAATTCGCCACCAGCGGTATTAGAGTAAAGTTGCAACTAGCCCCAACCAGGCAAGTAGAAATGTCTTGGTTATTGCTAGATCAAGTGAAATAAGCTATTTTAGTGCAGTTGAAATGCACATGACTCAAGAGGATTTTTATCTTGCTCTCTGAAATGGTCTCTGTGGAATGTATAAGATTGTGTTGAGGGTGAAATGGACAGAGGCAATAAAGAGATATTGACCACTTGGGACTATTTTTATTGTTTCTTTTAATTCCTTTGCATAAAATCAAATCAAGACAAGCCTCCCCTCTAGCTCCTACTATTCCATGTATCTGGATGAGATATTGACCACTTGGCACTATCTTTATTGTTTTTTTTTATTGCTCTGTATGAAATAACAATGGCAGAAAGCCTCCCCTGAACTCCTATGTATCTCACCTCCAAATGATAGTACTATGTATGCAGGTCTAAAGATATTTGGGAATAAAGGTGTTAAGCAGTTGTTCTACTATCAATGTATTTACCTTTTAACCTTATTGGTGAGGTTTCATTGCACAAAGCTTTACTAATGCCTGGGCATTAAAGTATTGAGCACATGTCTTCAGTATTTCAGCTGCTAATATTACATGTATATACATTTTCCCTTTAAACACAAATGTCGATCACCGGATGCGCAACCAGCAGGTCTCGCTTAACAGCCTGGACACGACTCCCAGCCTGGACATTGACAAGAGCCACTTAAAGGTGCATTCGGCACATGATGGTGCGCAACTTACTCTATAGTGTAAACAATAAAAGAGCCCTCATTGGTCTTGGTTTCCTAGTGACATCACACTGACACTAAATTCGGCGAGATTAGGTGTAGCCAGGGTTTTGTAATGGGTCCTATGGCAATTGGTCTCTGCCAACCAATCCATGTGTCTATTCATCTATAAAGCTTCTAATGTACACAGGTTCAAGAGTATTTGGGAATAAAAGTGTTAAGCACTTGTCTCTGGCATTCAAGCTCCTAGTATTCAGTGTATATAACTTGCCTATTAGTATTCAATGAATATGGAGTTAACAGTATTTGGGAATAAAGGAGTTAAGCACTTGTCTCTGGCATTTAAGCTCCTAGTATTCAGTGTATATAACTTGCCTATTAGTATTCAATAAATATGGAGTTAACAGTATTTGGGAATAAAGGAGTTAAGCACTTGTCTCTGGCATTTAAGCTCCTAGTATTCGGTTTATCTACCTTGCCTATTAGTATTCAATAAATATGGAGTTAACAGTATTTGGGAATAAAAGAGTTAAGCACTTGTCTCTGGCATTTAAGCGCCTAGTATTCGGTGTATCTACCTTGCCTGAGGAACTGTGTTCAGTGTTTATTATAGGAGCCTATCTAAACAATGTGGCTAGTGGTCAGAGGTCCAGAGTCAGGCCTGCTGGTCTATTCTCTCCACTAAGGCCTGCTTTATGTAAAACACTACCAACTACTGATAACGACCAGCTATTTCCATGTGGTTTAGACTAGGCCAACAACGTCAACACTCATCAATGTAAAAAACTAGACATCAGCATTTTTAATGCTAAAAAATAGAATCCAGTGCAAAAAACGACTAGAAATGGGCAGAAATGCAAATATATAGAATCCATTGGGAAAAAACACTAGAAATGAAATGAATCCACAGCAAAAAAACAACTGCAAATGGGCATTCAAAATGCCTAAATATAGAATCCATTGGTCATCACTATGGGCAAATGATAATGAATTGGAAAGGTAACAAGTACAATATTTTGATATTGCTGAGGCCTGCTTTATGTAAAACACTCCTTACTGATTAGCACCAGCTATTTCTATGTGATTTAGACTAGGCCAACAACGTCAACACTCATCAATGCAAAAACAACTAGAAATGGGTATTGAAATGAAAATAAATAGAACCCACTGCAAAAAAACACTAGAAATGGGTATTAAAATGTGAATAAATAGAATTCAATGCGAAATCAGCTAGAAATGGGTATCAAAATAGAAATAAATATAATTCACTGCAAAAAACAACAAGAAAACGGTATAGAAATGCAAATAAATAGAATCCTCTGCAAAGCAACTAGAAATGGCCATTCTTAATGCAAATATACAGAATCCATTGGTTAAATGATTATGACTTGGAAAAGTAATAAAGTCACGAAATGTTAAAGGAGACTTTAAGTATGGGTTCAGATCAAAGTATCTTTCACAAATAAGCTATCAAATTTGATTTTTATTTGATTTGATTTTATTCGGTCTAGTAAGATGTATATTACATTGCATTTGGCACACAAAGAATCATATATAAAGGTGGCTAGATGGAGAGTCATTAACTGCTATGCAATAGAATTCTAACCAGACACAGGATTCATACACTATAAGTTAAAAGTGCCATGATCACCACTATATATAATATAATAGTGTCAAATAAGCTATCAAAAAGTGCCATGATCGCTACTATATATAAAATAATAGTCAGAACATTTTCGAAAGCTACTTCCTTACCAAATGGGACTTCCAAGGAAATCCTGGCATTTTACTAGCATTATCATTGAAATTCCTAGCTATTCCCAGCTTTATTTAGAAAGGGACTGGCACGAATGGGCTAACACATGTGCTGCTGGTGGCTAATTTGGCCAATACAAAATGATGCAAAAAACTTGAAAAATGATAGAAACCCTGGCAAATGGGTACTCATCTGAGAGTACTCAGCGAGAGCTATCTAATGAATACCAACAAAACAAGGTTTAGATGGTTTTCAAAGACCTTTGTGTCCTTGTGCGTTGGACGAAAGTAGCCTCAGCAATGGAAGGGCTAAAAAAGAACCATTTTCTATCTACGGCAGATAAGGGAGAAGCTGGAGATATTCCCCTCACATCTGCCACATTCTTATCGTTTCCCCGTGATTCTCCGCGACGGAAATCGACGCACGGAATGCTGCTCCTTCTCCAAACAGCCCACAGGAGAATCTTGTCAAATACTGCTCTCGATGGACCGTACTGATATATCCCACTTGCTCTCGAGACTCGAATTGTGGTGCCTAAAACCTATTCTTCCTCATTCAGGAGTTAGTACTGGTACTGTGGGGGAATCTTGTCAAATACTGCTCCCGATGGACTGTACTGATATATCCCACTTGCTCAGGAGCTAGAATGGTGCTACCTATAACATATTCTTCCTCACTAGTACTGGTACTATGGGAGAATCTTGTCAAATACTCCCCTCGATGGACCGTACTGATATATCCCACTTGCTCAGGAGCTAGAATGGTGCTACCTATAACATATTCTTCCTCACTAGTACTGGTACTATGGGAGAATCTTGTCAAATACTCCCCTCGATGGACCGTACTGATATATCCCACTTGCTCTCGAGACTCGAATTATGGTACCTAAAACCTGTTCTTTCTCTCTATGGGTTAGAACTGGTACTCAGTTGGAAAAAGTAGCTTATCGTTTAAGAAGTAATATTCCTGTACTGCTTAAAACCTATTCTTCCTCACTTAGGGGTTAGTACTGGTACTCTATATCATACCAAATACCAATATTGAATGGGAAAAAGTATCTTATCATTTAACAAAGGATGCATAGCTTTTTGATTACCATCCAAACCCTACCATGTTGGTATTCATTGCATAGCTCTCGCTGAGTACTCTCAGATGAGCACCCACTTGCCAGGGTTTCAGTCATGTTTCAGTTTTTGTCATCATT
Organism: Maea johnstoni; assembly: GCA_963942565.1. Lineage (NCBI taxonomy): Eukaryota > Metazoa > Annelida > Polychaeta > Spionida > Magelonidae > Maea > Maea johnstoni. Next base: position 4,997,836 of record OZ012698.1, read on the forward strand.
TTGTATTGACAAAATTATACACAAGCGGCATAAGGATAAAAGGTGCTATAATTAACATTTTTTCCATTCAATATTTTCCCAACTTTGCTTCCTGAACGATTTCATCCGAAACTGCTTTCGGTAGCTTTGAATAGGGTCAATGTCAAGCCCTGTGGTGTCGTCCTAAGGAGTTCTTGATCCCAACTGAGAGCAGTAGACAGGGAGTGGGCACTGTGCATGCGTCATCAAATTTCGCTGCCTCGGCAACCTATCTGACCTAGATAGGATGACAGTCTGTATACCCAGCCAGCCAGTCAGTCTCTCTGCTGCTTGCTTACTGCACAAATCACGTGACCAATACCTCCCCAGGCTTCGCCGCGTAACCCAAGGCGCACATACCCTAGGTACTAGCATGCTGTGCCTATTGGGTTGCGGATCAAGGGGATGTATTTCTCTGATCCCAATCAGCAGGAATGAGGAAGTCTTAGGTGGTGCTTCATAACAGCATGTACATTTCAGTCCTCTGGTTATTTGTTCTGAGTGCTAGAAACTAAACTCTGACAGCACATGTGCCCACAGGCTACAAAACTATATACAAACTCCACATACCAACGCATACGTCAAAATATAGCCACCTAGCCACTTAGGAAATGCATCATTTACCCTTGTGCTGCTGGTGGCTAATTTGGCCAATATGAAATGATGCAATAATGCTGAAAAATGACTGAAACCCAGGCATATGGGTACTCATCTGAGAGTACTCAGCGTGAGCTATCCAATGAATACCAACATGACAGGGTTTAGATGGTTTCCCTTGGTGTTTTGCTACGACATCTTTGAAATAACAAGAGATTTCCATGACAGGTGTCGTCTGGACCTAGGATACTTTTGAAAATAACTTTGAAATTAATCACAGACTGGGAAAATATTTCAAGGAGAGTTTTCAATTAGTTTCTGATGAATATTTCTCCTTCAAATATTTTCTGAAAATTGATTTTATTTGAGAGATATCACCAAAATAGCCAGGCAGTTTTGGGCACTACAGGCATGAATGGGTTGAGCATACATCTTTAGCTAATTCTTGATGGGCAGAACTTATGAAATTGCTGTTTTGGACGGCAGTTTTTAAAATCCTGGCTTAGACCCTGCAGTTGGGCTTACATCTAATGCCTCCTGTTTTGAGTCAGCCAAGTAGAATGATGTAATGACAAGACAGCAGAGTTCCAGAATGAGTAATACACCACAGACAAACATGATTCATAAGTCATAATAACTGTAGAGTGACATGACAATGACTACCAAAACAACCATGTCTTATATGTAATAGTAGCCCGGTTCTCAGGCTTAGTTAGATATCATGCCACCACCACGATGTATTACTAGATGGGAAGTAGTTTGATGTCTCTATCAAACTAAAGATGGCAGCACGGTTCTTCAGGTTTGCAGTTTGAAATTCATGTTATAAAATACAGGTCTAGTAGGTCCCCCTGGAGGATTAATACAGAACTAAGCTAGAGCTGAAATATTCTGAGGGTAGATCAGTGAGATTCAGGAAAGAGTAGTCAGACTTGTACCGTGTCTGCTGCAATAGCAGTGTGGCCCTCTTCAAACACCAGGCTCATAGATTCTCAATGTTCATCAACAGAGTCATCAATACACTTACTGTACGTATGGCTGTACTCTATGTGCAGATAGGAAAAACAAATGGAAACAACATTTCTTAACCCACTAGCATACAGAGAGCACACATGCCTGATGGTCTGATGAAGTTGAGCATAATTCATCAAATAGAGTGATTTTTTAAATAGATTTGAAGATGGGTAATAAAGCTTAATAACAACTACAAGTTTAAGTCAAATATTTCTCTAATTATTGCTTTGTTATAAAGAAGATTCTAATTTACATTACTTTTTTAAAATATCCGAAAATTGCTAGGTGTTTCCTGGCGCCATAAGCATAAATGGGTTAAGCCCTATACCTTAAGGCCCTGATTTCCATGATTTTCCCCAAAAACGAAACAGATGTCCTATGGGCTATGACAATCTAATATTATTCATACAGCACAACTTTATAAACGCCATAAAACTGGCAACATATTCTGATAATTTCCTGAATCTCTCCTGAGTGCTTTGTAATGTGAAGATGAGTTGAGGTGATAGCTACCCAGGGAGACTTCAATTCCACAGCGAAAGAATGTCGTCAATATCGCAGCCAAAAAATGCCATCAATTTCCCAGCCAAATAATGCCGTCCTATGAATATGGCCGTTGAAGCGGAAAGACACTGATAACATAGGGGGACAGGAACAGCAGGGGTGGGGGGTCAAACTCATTAGAATTCTATCAGTATACATAACAGCAGCGTAAAATACATCTGAATAAAATATATTACCATCTAGAATCAGTAATTAAATGATTGCTTTGATGCTCCTACAGTCATCATAATAGGGTTGGGAATTGGTTGCAATTTCATGATCGATAATCAGTTACAGCCAACCGATCGATTATCGATCATAATCAGTTCATCGCACTTTTGCAGTAATTGGGTACTAGAGGTCTAGAGCCTAATAATAAGTGATAGTCTATGACAATTACTTGCTATTAGCACTTACCTTAACTTCGTTTTGAAGTGTTTTTGGGTCTTAGTTTCATAGCAAGAAAGCTGACAACATGTCTGTCATTTAGTTTTATATTTTGCCACTAGGTGTCACCTTTTCCTATTATTATCGATTGCCAGTTTTGTAATCGATTAATCAGAATCAGAGAGGTAAACGATTGATTATCGATTATAATCGATGATCGTCCCAACACTACATCATAATATCAGTTACTGGAGAGGTCAAATTTGAAAAGAATTCATAAACAGTCAGTTTTTATCTGTATTAGAATTAATTTGACTTAAAAAAAATTAATCTGTAAATTAATTGGATTTCTACAAGAGTGTCTGCTAGAAATCCTAATTCAATTTCATGTTTTTGCTATTTTTGCATTTTTATTTTTGAGTGAATTACATTTGTTGTTTTAACTGCTCTTTTCACATTTGATGTAAGAATATTCTCAAAGGTAAACTTATCATCACGCTTTTTTCTTTTCGAACCACTTTTATACAGAATATGAGAAAAGATGTACAAAGCCTCTCTATCATTTCTGTGAGAACTTCACCATTTCACATAAACTATGCTGCCATCTATAGACAATACAGAGAACTAGATAGGACATATCTTGATACAGGAGAGACATCTATAAATAACAAACACAACTAAATATCTTAGTTACTGAAAGTGACGCAGGACAAAACTTGTCTAAACCCTTATGCTGCTGGTGACTAATTTGAAAAATGATGCAAAAAACCTGAAAGATGATTGAAATCCTGGTACATGGTACCTTATGTGAGAGTACTCAGCAAGAGCTATCCAATAAATACCAACATGACAGGGTTTAAATGGTTCTCAAAAGTTGTTGCTTCCTTGTGCTTTGGAAGAAAGTAGCCTCAGAAAAGTTTGAATAGGTTAACCCTTCCAATCTCAGATGAGTACCCATTGCCAGGATTTCAGTCATTTCTCAAGGTTTTGCACCTTTTGGTATTGGTAAAATTAGCAGCATAATGGTTAAGCATGAAAACAGTCACAGATCACTTTTTGACTACAGTTGATATAATCCTACTTGAGGTATAATTTGGTAAATTTTCATACAAAACAAAAAATATACAGCTTCAATTCAATTTTCTCATTCAAGAAAGTTCTGATAAAGGAATATCTTATATTTCCTTTGAAGCTTAAACAATCTTCATAGCATTCTTTTTTAGTATAAGAGAAACCCTAGAAATGAACAGAAGAAAATGAACTACTAGTGGCACCATCTATTTATCATGATTGAAACTAACCAGAAGTTTGGATGTACCAAGATTTAGTTCTCCAGTCTGCCAATAGATGCCACTGTCTAAGCATGGGCTCAGATGTCTGACAAGTGTTGATAGAAGCCAGATCACCCTCTAAACGGCAGCTTATCTGAGAAAGACAAATGACGCCCTTCAAAGGTTTTTGTAATCGATCTTACTCACAGAACATCCAGGAACAAATTCACTACTCAAGTATTTCCTCAGGGAATGCAGAATTTTCACCCAATTATCCTGGCCTTGCCCAAGTGGCATAACCCATATACCTCATGCCCTGACTTATATGGACAGATCTTAATAAATGAGCAATATTTTAACCTATTCATGCCTAGGGATATTCAAACGTCAGGACACTCAACCTTTATGCTGCTGTTGGCCAATTTTGCAATTAAAAATGATGCAAAAAAGGTGAAAAGATTACTGAATCCTTGGCACATGGGTACTCATCTAAGAGTACTCAGTGAGAGCTATCTGATGAATACCAACATGACAGGGTTTAGATGGTTTTCAAAAATCTTTACAACCTTGCGCTTTGAACGAAAGTAGCCTTAGCATAAATGGAAGGGTTAACCCACTCATGCCTGTAGCAACCGAAACTGCCTGACAATTTTGATATCTACCTAACAAAAGCAATATTTAGAAAATAATTGAAGGAGAGTTGTTCATCTGAACGCTACCTACAATTCTCCTTCAAATATTTTGTTAACTTAAGTCTCAATTCAAAGTTATTTTCAAAGGTCTGACAGGTCCTGACGACACTGGTAAAATAGATCTGGAATCATAACCCATACACCAGGGCAAACTCATGCTCTGACTTATATGGACGGATCTTGATAAATGAGTAATATTTCAACCTATTCATGCCTGTAGGGTCCAAAAACGCCTGACTATTTTGATGATATCTCTCGAACAAAAGCACTTTTCTGAAAATGTTTCAAGGAGAAATGTTGATTGTAGTCCAAACCCACAAATCTCCTTGAAATATTTTGTGAATTAATGATCAACTCCTAAAATACTTTTGTAAGTATCGTAGGTCCAGACGACACTCGTCAAGGAGATCTCAAACCATGAATGGATAAATTGTCATTGATCAAACATTTCTGCACTTACTTGGTCTATTTAACTCATTAATGCTCACACTGGCCAAAACCGCCTGACGATTTTGATAATATCTTGCAGGCAGAAGCCAAGTTAGAAAACTATTTGAAGGAGGAATGCTATTCAGAATAATAGTAACAACTCTCCTTCAAATATTTCGTAAAATCATTTGGAATTCAAAAGTTAAGATCAAAAGTATCAGAGATCCAGACGAAAATTTCAAGCAAATCTCTTAAGCATTAATGGGTTAACTCAGCCTGAACAGCAGGATATATTTTTGCCCAGGGCAGTGTGGCTGTGAGGTCACAGCTGAGGTATACATTAGCATACATATCCTATTATCATCATATCATGTCCACCCTCACTGACCACCTGGAGTCAGATCACACAACGTGTCCCCCTCAGGCAACCAGCTCAACAGAGTTGTCAGCCATGTGTCAAGTCAACCCATAGCCTGCTTCTCAGGCTGAGTTAGGTTTAATGCCATGCCACCACCACTACAGGATAGGTGTGATGTCTCTCTCTCTCTCTCTCTCTCTCTCTCTCTCTCTCTCTCTCTCTCTCTCTCTCTCTCTCTCTCTTGCCCTATCTAATAATAATAATAATAATAATAATAATAATAATAATAATAATAATAATAATAATAATAACAATAATAATAATAGTAACAATAATAATAATAATAATAATAATAATAATGATAATTCTTATAATATTAATAATACTAATACTAATAGTACTAATAGTACTAATAGTACTACTACTAATAATGATAATAATAATAATAATAATAATAATAATAATAATAATAATAATAATAATAATAATAATAATAATAATAATAATGATAATAATAACAATAATCTTTATTTCTTCACGAGTGTAACACAGTCAAATACAGGATTTGATTTTCGCTGTGGCCCTCAGATTTAAGGATTATACCTTTCATGCTTCAGGCAACAGAGTTGAAAATTGCTCTTCAAGGAATAGTTTCTTTAATAGTTTCTTTCATACCATATGTCCTTCCCTACTAACATGGCCTTGTTCTTTGACCTACTTAACCCATTCTTGCTTGGAGTTTTCCTTAACAAGTGTCGTCTGAACTTGTAATACTTTCGGAAATAACTTTTAAATCAAGCATAAATTTGCAATATATTTGAAGGAGAGTTGTGTATGATGTTGTAGTAAACATCCCTCCTTCAATTATTTTCTGAAGTTTGCTTTTGTTCTACTTTGATCCTCAAAATAGTCAGGCAATTTTGGCTGTTACATACATGAATGGGTTAGTTCTGTCCCAAACCCCATCCGCCCCCTCATAAACCTCCTTGCCAGCACCATAAATGTCAGGGATTCAGTCATGTTCATCCACAGAGAGAGACAGTGACACAGACCAACACTTACATCTATGGGGGTGTGTATCGTGTTCACAACTACTCTTTCACAAAGCCAAGAAAAAAATATTATTTGTTTCCTGTAACGGTCTGAAAAAAAAATAGGGTAGGTAGGTCGGTAAATTTTTCATTTTTGCATTATTTTTTGGGTCAAAAATGTGTGTTTTATGCATGTTTTACGTTGATTGGGAGTTGGGAGGGCAGAAAAGACTTTGGGGTAGGGATCTTTTTGAATAAAAACTTGTTATGGTAGGGTTACAGGAAACAAACAACTTTTTTTTAGGCCTAACCTAACTACTAGGCTTTACTACGTATTACTGGCTAGTCACTAAATTGGCCGAAAAAGTGATGAAAAACATAATGCCAAATCCAGATAGCTAAAGCCCTAATAGGAGGGTAGAGAGTCCCGCCCTAAATGCAGTACCATACCAAGCTGCACCCTAAACAAACAAACACATGGCACTATAGAGACAGCCCGGACTGATATTGCTCCAACAGCAAGCGTGGGTGTAGCCTGATATTGCTCTAGCTGGGTTCTCAGGTAGCCTGCCTCCCAGGCCCTATTTAAATTTCATCCCTTGTGGATAGATGGCATTGCAGTATACTAGGAACTCAGATGAAAAGCAGACCCTCATGAATATGCGCTTTTCAGCAGGCAGTGTCCAGTGTCACTAGGCTCTATTAAACACTAATCTCCCTCGTGTGGCAGTTGTGTGAACTAAAAGGCCAACAGTAGGCCACAAGTCCCTATCTAGTATAGGTGCAGGCTTCTATATATAATAAAGTAAAATCATAATAGAGCCTTGTAGCTAGGCTAGGTTCTCAGGCTGAGTAAGGTAGAAAGCCCCCACCACCACATGTACTGGCCGGATGTTGGTGGTTGGATGTCTCTCTCAAAGTATAGATGGCAGCACAGTTTTCATTAGTTGCAGTTTGAAACTCATGAGACAGTGTTACCATAGACACCTCAAGTGTGTCCCCCTTGAGGACTTATTCAGAACTAAACCTGGCTAAGACCCTCGTTTAGAGTGAAGAGTACTAAAGACCATGCTAAAACGCCTTCCGCAGAAGTAGCAGTCTGAGAAAATAGGCACTTCTCACTGGAGCATGATAAAGAAAACAGAATACTCGGCCCTCCCTCCCTGGTGCATGATAAGGTAAACAGAATACTTGGCCCTCCCTCCCACCCTCAGGCGGGAGACTTGGAAAGATAAGTAACCACACAGGCCAGGGGGTCATTCATACACCTAGACTAGGCTCCTCGTCCCTAAAAAGTTGACATTCCCTTCTGAGTTGACCAGGCAGTGTGTGGTGTAGTACTAACATTCTAACAATGGTAGATACATGGCACCACCTGGTCCTCCTATCTCCAGAGGTTTGTAAACTAATTTGGCCACTCTGGCCACCTCGGCAGAAAACATTTGAAGACAGAAAAAATACATAGGATAGTCTAGAAATCTAGGGGGTCATTCATCCACTTGGCCCACTCTAGCCTAGAATCTAGGTAGAGCAATAAAGGATTAATTAGGTTAACAGCTTAGGTCATATTGTTATGAGATAAAAACCCAGAACGACAAAAACATTGCCTTCTCCTTTTGATAAGTCTTAAGGTCTCTTTCAGGCAATTTTTTACAATGCAACATTTTTGTATATAGCAAAAACTCCAACCCACTAATCAATGGGGATACAGTGGACATTTCTGGAGGAATTCTTAGGCAATAAGATAGGTTAAATGAGAATGGGTTAAATGAGTTAAATGGGAATGCTTATCACCTAAAACCTTGTAAGAAGTGAGTGCATTCTGAAGCCTGTATAAATCTAGTATGCTACGGAATGCAGAACACACACAACAATGGGGTAGCCATAGACATCTACTCCTGAACCCTTACTGAATAAACCATGATCTGCATAACACCCTGTGACAACAGTGACAAGATAGGGTATCATCTGGTACATCATGGTCTGATGATCACTGTGAGAGACAAGGGTATTCAAAATGCTTATCTCAAATATCATGATCTGGAATATCATGATCTGCTGAGTGCCCTAGCATAGGGTGCAGTATCCAAATCACCCTTGTTTGCCGAACACCCTGAGAGAGGGTTGGGTTTTCTTAGCCACCCTTATCTTAAATGTTCCATGACAGTAAAACACCCTGGCAGGGGTTAGGGTAAATCATACCCCCAAAAGTGGATAACATATGTTTATCCACTTTTGATACCCCTTTATCTAGTGCACCATGGTTAGTAAAACACCCTGGCAGAGGATTGGGTATCCAATGGTACCCTTATCTAGGGCGTCATGGTATGTAAAACACCCTGGCAACGGGTTGGGTATCCCAGACATATAATTCTGGTGCACCATGGGCAAAAGCACCACCCTGGTTGAGGATCATAAGTAAAACACCCTGGCAAAGGGTAGGGTGTCTTATCGTATGTACTGTGGCAGGGTACCCTAGAACCCTACCCCTAGAAATTCTTATCTAGTACATTATGGTTTGTAGAAAATCCTGACAGAGGGTAGGGTATCTCAGATACCCTTATCGCGCCCACCATGGTCTGCAGGACAGCATACACCCTAATTATTAGCAGGCATGAGAAAACCCTGACAGAGGGTAGGGTATCTCAGATACCCTTATCGCACCCACCATGGTCTGCAGGACAGCATACACCCTAATTATTAACAAGCATGTGAACAAACCCTGACAGAGGGTGGGGTATCTCAGATACCCTTATCGCGCCCACCGTGGTCTACAGGACAGCATACACCCTAATTATTAGCAGGCATGTGAACAAACTCTGACGGAGGGTAGGGTATCTCAGATACCCTTATCGCGTCCACCATGGTCTGAAGGACAGCATACACCCTAATTATTAGCAGGCATGTGAACAAGCAATGCAAGACACAAAGGTCAAGGTCACTTCAAAGATAATGATATCATGAGGTTGCTATGACAACTGATGGTGCCTAAAATTTTGATGCCAACCCTTCCTGTTGGCTGATCTGAAACAATGCTAGAATGGCATGTACATAAAGGGGAAAAGCATCAGATATGTCAGCAGAAATTTGAGAAGAATATCAGCACAGATTTCGGAGGAATGAGAAAATGAGGTCAGGTCAGTTAGAAAAAGGCTAAATTAAAAATTGACAATGGTCATAGTAGAGAGTATACTTTGGAACTCTTTAAGCCCATTCATATATATCATAATGATAATAATAATAATAATAATAATAATAATAATAATAATAATAATAATAATAATAATAATAATAATGATAATGATAATAACAATAATTATAATAATAATAATAATAATAATAATGATAATAATATAATAATAATAATAATAATAATAATAATAATGATAATAATAATGATGATAATAGTAATAATAATAAAAGTAATA
>OZ012698.1:5007803-5037803 GCA_963942565.1 Maea johnstoni
AATGTGCTTTAACCAAAATACTGTTGAATAAAATGAATACACAATAGATTAAAAAGATTGACATCATATTAAAATCTTACTAGTACCTATATCATCAATATCGCCACATTTATGAATCACTCACTTATTCCAGCATTACAAGTTAACACATTTCTGTGAATACTATAAGCATGCAGAACATTCATGTTTGTAGCCTGTAGAGTTTGTATGGTTCATAATCATTACATGATTGATAAAATTATGACTGAGAAAAAAGAGAAGGTCCCTAATCAATAATCTCCTTTTCAGAGCTGTATTTGTAAACGAGGTAAAAAAAGTTATCATCGATATAAAAGTATCTTAAAATTGAAAATGAGTCAGATGTAAACCAGACGGAAGTAATAAGGTAGGAATAAGGTGAAAAAAAATTGATCAATGTCAATTTCTACTGAAAAACAGGTAGATTAGAATTGTCGTTTTTAAAAAGGCTCAACATCAAACAACTGGCAATAACATTTGTTAATTATCATTTTGAAAATTGCCATTCTGTGATTTTTTCTTTTATATACATTATACAATGTACATGTAAAATGTTAGAAAAAATATAATAATGCATATTGAGTAAAGAGGGTTTTATCTGGTGTCAAATTAAAATCTGAAGAGGAAACAAGTGACAGGCTATACTAAGATATTAATATTGACAAAGGAAGTTAGTCTAGATACGTACTAGACTAGCATCCAGCTCTGACTTGTATTAAATACTGGACATTCAAACACATATTGCTTGCATTGTCCAAGTATTAGAAGATTAGGGGAATCAATGGCTATAAACATCAAAACACAAATTCATCAAATGTTATAAAAACTCACAATAAAGGACATATCTCAGTGATAATGATTACAAAACCTAAAATCTGAAAGTGTTGATTTTTAATTGAAAAATCTTGATTGGAGATGACTTGAATGAATGGGTGAAATATAGTAGTAGGAGTAATGCTATCTATCTAATAACCGTGGTTATGAATACCTCTGATGATGGGTAACAATTATCACTCATGTCAAAACAAATATCACATGTCACTTCAAAGTGAAAGTTATCTTTGACCTGTAAACCCAATAACATACACACATGTACATACAGTAGTAAATGTCAATACATGCAGGCCATTGTGAATATAATGCAAGGATGGGATGGAAAATGGAAACAATGTATCTGGTAGTGCTGAAAATAGAAATAGGTGTTGATATCCAATTAGCACCAATCAGTCTTGACATTCTCAAGTTACAGGTGCAACTGCAAGAATGGTCGATGTGTGACACACATTTACATGACATGTTTGTCACGGTTTGCATGAGTGGAGAAGTTTCTAAACAAAAGTGATGAAGTGGAAATAAAGTGAGTACAAGGCAAAAAGATAAACAAAAAGGAGAGGGTAAAAATACGTCATACCTTCCGGTCATACAGGCAAGGATTCAGAGGTGCTGGGGGAAAGGTGCTCAAAACCACAGGGTGCTCCGAAATCAATCAAAATCAAAATAGTTTCCAAAATGGAGATGTTCCCGCAGCGAGACCGGTCCTGCACTTGCCCCAGTTACGAACTGTCAATGAAGTCTCTTCTTTTGCAGATTTACCAATAAAACTCACATAAAATGTATAAAATATTTAGTGAGTGATTGGTGTATTCATATACACTCGTAGTAAATCATTCATGAGTTATTTAGAAAATATTGTTGTATAATGGGCGTAGTACTTGATTTCTACACGTGATAACAATAGATGGCGCCACCTCTCAATAAAGTTCAAGAAAATTTGCGCGATGTGGAACCGATTATATAATATGTACGAATTGTGGAACGCTTTGATACCATTTACAACTAGTAGCCAACTTAAGTTCCGAATGTAATCGTACCGAAGGCAATTCTTTAAAAAAAAATAAACGGATAGAAACCTATATCACATAGACTGTATCTTAGAAGACCAACACATGGAATGGAAACCAGCCGGTCAACCTGAACATGCTAGCCTCAACCAGTGTCAATTAATAGTCGCTAATAGGTGCTCTGGGCACCCCCAGCAGGTGGTGGAGATAAGGTTTCTCTGTAATGTAATCGATGCGGGAGCCCTGATTGGTCCTTGTTCCCACGTGACCTCGTGCTGCTGCCTTATCTGCTAGTCCTGGCATGAGGCTAGCATGTAACTATAGGGCATATAGTAATTGGTCTCTCGTTACATATCCATTCTTTTCTTAATCCAAGACTGTATCAACAACTAACGGGTTATCGTTATAAATTTACTCAACAATTATACACCTAAGACCTTAGTAACCCCTTTTTAGTAAGGCCTTTTTGAACGTTAAATGCTACTCATCTTTCGACAAAAAATAATAATAGATTGTATGCACTGTATGTTACTTAAGACAGCTCTGAAAGTGTAACATCTTCACGCCCACCAGGGAATCTAAATACAATGTACATGTATGTGCACAGTGACATTACTAAGCCGCCGCGTGGGTGAATGATTCTAAATAGTTTTTTATTTATTTTCAAACATGTCAGTGAATACAGTGTGGCACGAAGGTGCTATAAAGATAACATACAAAGTCTAACATAGATCTTAGATGAGCAACCACAAGTTGTTTTATTTTGATCCAAGAATATAGATGCTGCTAAAAATACCCTCAAGGAAATACGGGTTTACTCCTTCTTATCATATAAATTACATAATAGATTGTAATGCTTTTCAAACTGTGTCGTTTTACCTATGATGTAATGTATATACTTTTCTTGGTAATAAAAGTTTTTTACATTAACTAATTTTTACTATTTTACATTAATAATATGTGCTTTTTGTTCTTTCTTCATTGCATTGTAAATGACGGCCTTTTTAGTGTGTAGGATTATAGACTTATTGATATGCTACAGTTCCCTTAAGAGTTGAAGATATTAGGTCCCCAAATACCTATCTGATGAGCCAAGATGAGTTATGACAGCTGACTACTAAAGGGGAAAATACATACATCGTATACAAAAAATCTATCATTAGCGAATGGAGATTGATACTTTTTTGCGTATTGAAATAAATAAATGGTCTCGATATTGTGTGATGTAGTGAGAGAGCGCGATGAGTAAGAAATATAGTACACAAAAAAATATCATTATTGAATGCAGATTGATACTTTTTTGCGTATAGAAATAAATAAATGATCTCGATATTGTGTGATGTAGTGACTGTGAGAGAGCGCGAGTAAGAAATGTAGTAAAGTCTGGGTGAAAATGCCCATGATGATAGCAAGCGAATATTTTTTTCTAATCCCCTGCTACATCAATGGAGTACGTTATTTTATCACCTGCTCTGCTGTAATTCTCTATGCTGATTGGTCAATAGGTGTTAGATCTGGAGCCGTTCACACTTTGTAGATTCAATATCCAACGGCAGAATTCAATATCCAATGGCTGAATTCAATATTACCTCTTGGCCACCAGCCTCGTTCTGTCATCCAAAGTTATTTTAAAATGTTATGAGATGTATTTGTTATTTTTTCTTGGCATGAAAGAGCAGGTGATAAATTTGTTACGTCCTGTTGGAAAGTGCAATCCGGCCTGCTATCCGCCCTCAGTCATCCAGATCCCATTCGGCATCTGGATGACTTCGGTTGGATATCAGGCCGGATTGCACTTTCCAGTAGGGCGTAACTAATGGTATCTTTACTTAGAGGACAAAATGGTGTTGAGGTATATGATCTATGTCAATGCAATAGCAAGTCCTTTTTAAGGTTAGGTTCAATGTCTTACCATGTAATTGGCATTTTTCCATAAAGTTTGATTCTCCATACATAGATACACGTGATAATATATATTGGAAACAAAATATATTAATTCGTCATTCAAAAGATATGATTATAATATATTGTATGGTATGTTTTTTATCATATGTGGCTGTCTCTTGATTAAAACTCTTATGATTTAAATGAAGCGTAAAAAATATGAAGGGTGTTTAAAAAGTATAGGTGACATGTAGGAGCTATAACATGTATCTGGTTAGGGGCAAACCATTTCATATTCTGGGAGGGGGGGGGGGGGTGTCCTTTTTCGGAAAAACGTTCTGGTTCCCCGGGACTGGTTCTCAAACTCAAGAAAAAATTCTGGCCATTAAAGGTAAAAAAAAAAAGTTATTCTGGCCTTTCAAATTACTGGCTCTGATCTGCCTCCTCCCCCCCCCCCCCCCCCCCCCCCGTCCTTATAAATAACATTATTTGGTTGTAATACGCTACCATATTTTTTGTTGTTTCTCCCCTATTTTTGGCAGTTACCATATGGGAGGAATAACTTCTTGGATGAATGAATCGGTTATATTGATTATATGTGTTTGCTCTCTGAAAACATGTTATCAAAAGACAAAATATTGTCAAACATATGGCAGATGCCCGGATGGATAATGATTGAAAACTAACAAATATTTCATGAAGGAATATGAGTATCAATAATACTCATATTCCTATCTAAAATAGTACTGTCTGTATATGCGGCCTTCAATGTTCATTTGCAAGAAGTTTTTGCATGATTTAAGGATGACGTTTTGTGTGTGTTCAAATGAGAAATGAACACCGCTTCAGCATAAAAGTAACAGAAAAGATATATAGATGAATATAGAACTAAGAAGTCATCTAAGGATGAATGTATAAAAAAGCTCATCTATCAATATGAGTGAGGGATTTCCTTTAACTGAACTCCAACTCCAAAATGACATGGTGCTTTCCTTTTATGAAATAATTATGAAATACAGTTGAATAATATAAACACGGGTCAACAACCGGAAGGTTAACAGTCGGACCTGCGGGAAACATGGAAATAATCTTATACCCTCTCTATAAGAAGACACTATTTTCATATAAAATCCAGATTTTTTTTAGATTTACTTGCTGTTTGTACAGCTAAAATATAACGAATGTGAACAGTTTGTGTCTGTTCATTCAGCCGAGGGAGTTTCCACTACGTGATGGTGGTCTCTGGTTCATTCAAAATTGTCATGAAGTTCAGTCCAAGAGTCAGCCCATTACCAGTAAAAAGATACTAATTTACCTGGGATGGATTCACTGTAATTTCTGCTTGTCGATCATGTATCTCGGCTAGACGATTTAATGCTAGTCAGTTTTTTTAAACTCTATGCATCAAGCAGGTTTTTTGAGACCAACGAAATGGTCATTTGTGCTGACTTGACAATGTTGTGATATATTTGTTTTATTTAAACCTAATTCGACACACTATCACTCTTCTTCCCTTACTTTCTCCCCAAACATTCTGAAGAAGATATGTTCGAGACTTAGATGACCAATTCTTTTCTTCATCCAAGGTTCGAGAGTTTCCTTTTCTGTTCACCTTCACTGTGTGAATGCAATGAGCTATATGGATATGTCCAATTATATTTTGCAAAGTGGTTTGTGGGAAAGTATACATTTTTCATTCCGTAGTGCTTTTTAGGATGAGATACATGCTTCCCAATACAAATCGTTATTTAAAATACAACCACCCCCCCCCCCCCCTTGCTATTAATTTTTATTAAGCTTCTGGAGCACAATGTGTCATTTTTTTCTTCGATATTCTTGTTCCCTCTATCAACTTACGTTACAATTACCACAATGGACAGAATGAAATTCTGTATGCGGCAAGCCGCATTTATGAGGACACGCCCCCTGGAATCCGTAACATCGAAAACACGAATGTGGTACGTCATGTCATTCCCACCTTTAATCGACCAATCAGAGAGCTATATTATCATATATGCGGGTTGAAGGGGTGTGCAAGATGGCGACGAAAAACATTGCCCTGATGATTTTCTCCAGTGTTCCTCTTATTTCTGCACAGATGGATTCGAATTTGGCAGAGAAAACTGAGAGGGAGGTGACGAAGATTCACACCATTGACAGTTTGAACATTTTGATGTTTATATCCTTACTGATTTTGACCGTGCTTACAATATGGATGTTCAAACATCGTCGATTTCGTTTCGTTCACGAGACCGGTCTGGCCATAATCTATGGTAAGTCGCATTTCCCTGTTTTGTTGCTAGACGCATTTCTGACAGCAATCTTCACCACGTGAGTGCATTCCAAACAAATCATCCTGTGCCTATTACTTACTAAGTTGTTATATTTACGACTGTCTTAGTTGAATTATGCCTCCAAAAAAGCCCTTTCATTTTCGGGAACATTCCTAATTCCCAAGTCTAAGACAAGACCAGATGACTGATTATTGACTGACGGACATATGGCTTCTATTGAACACAACTGTCATTAACACTTCAATTATTCAACACTCAATCAAACGAGAATGCCCTTAACTGCATTCATATTTACAATGCTTGCATAAGCGGGTTTGCAACATAGCTTAGAATTAATCAACATAGGTTGAGTCATGGTTTGTAGAATGCTTTATTTTCATCATGTGATTGTGTGTCATCATTTCCATTTCTGGCATTGGACCTTTACCAGATGTTGTCATTGGACCTTTACCAGATGCATACACAACTTACACAAGTCTGTTTATGTTTATTTAAAACGTTGGTTCAACACCAAGACAAATATTTGAAATCAAGCAGTGACTGATATCGATTTTTTTTCATAAACAGGTCTCATATTCTGAAGTGCTCATCAGATTTGAACCGGTATGACTGGTAGTGAGCTAAATATATCTAATTGTCTCAATTATCTTGTCAAATTGATGAGTTTGACCGATTATCTAATCAACAGAGCTATTATCATTGTGCAATGAGCCATTTAATCTTTCTCTAAAAAGGTTTTAGTTAAACAAAACAATGATGGCATGTACTAAGTGCACTTGTGTAATGTTCTGTGTTAGGCTCAAGTGTGTAAGTTACTGAGTTGAGTCTGCTATCTGAAGAAATTGGCACGGTTAAGATCTTGTACACTATTTACAAACAAACTGAGTAAATGTCATGCACCATATTTTGCATCTTGTCATTCTCAACACTACATCAAGAACTTCAAATATGAACAACTTCGTTTGTGAACTATTTTGATATATAATTAGCAATCTCTGATACACTTGATTTTGTATAAAGCCCATTCTGTATATAGTTATCATTTATGATAAAGAAGCCAATGAATATAGAAAATAGAAACTGTGATCTTTAGGTTGAAATTGTGACTTTGGACATAAATATGCATTTGCTCTTGAAAACTAAATGTCTGTTGGACAATTGGCAAAATCTACCCCCTCTTTGTGAGAAGAGATTTATTTCTATTTCTGTCAAATATTTCCTAAGCACCTCCACTGATCTCTGTGTGTCATATAAACTAGCTGACTCTCTATTGAAAGTCTAACTCAGCTGATATATTGATTTATATACAATGCTTCCTGGTCCCATATTCTCCACAGTGTTACATCATCACTTACATGCCTCACTAAACAGGTATATCTGTAGGAAACGCGGGTCACACACCCATTTGGTATTGAAAGAGAAGAAGCCTCTTTTAACCTATTCCTGACATGTATCGCCTGGCTGTAATATATTTTTTAAATTAACAGGAATTCTGCATATTCACAAAATATTTGAAGGGGAATTGTGCACTAGGTTCAGATCAACACAACCAAATCTTTCCCTAACAAACATCCTTCTGATACATAGCTGTAGTTTGAATTGTCCTTTTGACATTGGCAGCTATTAAATTTATTGCTTAAGTAATTTGAAGTAGCTGAGGAGCTAAATCTGGACAGGCAGGAATTTTGTGGTTGGTATTTCAGAATCCTGGCTATGACTCTGGCAGTGTTACCAATCTCCAGGATAACCAGGAAGCGGGGTCTTAGCCAGCATTTCAAAAATGCCTGTCCAAAACAGCAAGTTACAAAATTGCTGCCTGTCCACATTTAGCTAAGTACTAATCTACTTCATATCCTTATACCATGCTCATACCAACTATATTTAATAGCCTATTCGGTCAAAAAGGGCAATTTACAATTCAGCTATGTCCTAAAAGATAGTTTGTAAGGAAATTATTTGTTTGTTATCCCCCAAAAGTCAAAATTTAAAATTCTTCCTAGAAATTTTTGCCTGTCCAAAAATGAGGTCTTTTTAGAAAACTGCTGAGAAGGGCAGGATGGGTCCTGGCTAAATCACTGCCAGAAAGTCAGACAAGGCAATTTAGGTCCAAAAGAAAGGTTCTATTTGAAGACAAAGTATCAAACCACCTGATCCTAGCCTCTAGTAGAGACTGTTTGTGCATATTGTTATTTAGAGACCCTTTTCTAAATGGATGAATTTTTATTTAAATTTAAGGAAGTATCTCAAAATAAGTTCCTTACATGATGAACTTACCTGATACCCAGTTTTTTTTATGGAAAACTAAGTCTTGAGCCCAAGGACAGAAGTCTCAGCTGTGTTGAGCCCTGCTGCAATATTATGAAAAGTAATTCCCTTATGTCATTTTCGAAATTTAGGGAAGTACCATCAAATAAGTTCCATGTGTGGTGAACTTGCCCGACAGTGCTGACACCCATTTTCTTTTTAGGAAAACTGGTAGTCTATATGATGGGAGTCTCGGCTGTGTTGAGCAGTTGAGCTCTGCTGCAAAAATATTGAAAGTGATTCCTCTTGCTATTGACAGATTTACCTGTCAAAGCAGGAAACGGCGACTTCTGATGAACACAGCTACGTGTACTCTCAAGGCACCGATTTGGTTTCACTTCATAATGTATCATATTGCAGGGCAAAGCGAGAACCTTTTAGACTTATTCTGATGCTAAATTGCTTTGGTAAGCTTTTAAGTAATAATGGCTACAAAATGGTGTATCATTTGAACTCTTTGTTTGAAAAATTCTTTCATAATTGAAGGAGTTAATTAAGCAAATACAGCCCTCTATCACGGGACACAAATTGGAAGTGGACTTTTCAAAATATTTTTCTGTTGCAAAATTCTCCTCAAATACACGCACTATGGCATTCATTCGTAGCATAATCCACCACAAAAATACTTAGCTTCTACATGATATACTTTAGATGGTAAAATATTCTGTAGTTACAAAGAAAATTGGGCTTTTATTAAACAAGGTCTGCCTATCGCAGGATAGTCTATCACGGGACAAAAATTCCAAAACAGTTTTAGGGTATCTATTAAGAGTGTCAGCACTCCTAACCTTCTAGAAACTTGTGAACAAGTAGAATATATACATTTCTAAGTGATGATGCATTTACAATTTCATTTTGATTTTAATGTATAGTGTTTGTGAGGCATTTAATTGGCGTATAATGAAAAAAGTTTAATATCAAAAGTATATATTTTTCTAAAAAGGCTATCACTACATGCCAAATTCAATTGTACTTATTAGCGTTTGTGTGATAACTTAGAATAACTTAGAACATCTATAAACTACTATGTCAGCAGAAAAACAGCTTTTTATAAAAATTATGTCCGTCTATCACGGGACAAATTTGACAACTCAAAGGCAATTTAATCTTTAACCTCTTCATTGCTTTAGACAGTTTTGCTATATAATACAAACTGGCATTAAGGTTTATCATTTGAACTCTTTGTTTGAAAAATTCCTTCATAATTGAAGGAGATAATTAAGCAAATACAGCCGTCTATCATGGGACACAAATGGAAGTGGATTTTTCAAAATATTTTCTGTTGCAAAATTCTCCTCAAATACACGCACTATGGCATTCATGCTTAGTGTAATCCATTACAAAAATACTTAGCTTCTACATGATATATTTTAGATGGTAAAATATTCTGTAGTTACAAAGAAAAATTGGAAAAATTGAGTTCGATGTCCCGTGATAGACATTCAGTGTCTATCACGGGACAGACTTTGATTGTCATTTATTCTTGATTCTGAGAGATTTTCTATAGGAAAACTCCAGCAAACTATTCATTTTAACTCATAGGAGGAGAATATGTAAAGGCTGCAATCTATGTTTGTGCATATAAGAGATAATAAAACTTTTGGATGTCTGACTGTCCGTCACGGGACAGCAGCAAAAGAAATCATGCTAAACTGCACATTTTCCTTCAGAAATTTCAAAAACTTCAATATGGGCTATGTAAAAATGAACGATTAGGGTTTATTTCCACTTTGATATTCAAACAACAATTTTAGAACCTTAAGAAAATGAACAATTTGTGATGTCCCGTGATAGACACAATATTTTCCACAAATTCCACTTTCAAAGTCAATAACTTAAGTTTGGGCCATCATAGGGAAAAAGCAAAACCAGTTCTGAAAACTTTGAAAAGTTCTCTTTCAAATGCATATAAAATGAACTTTAGTTTAGAAAGATGACAAAATGAGTAGTTAGGACCAAATTACTGTGGAATGCCCCTGCTCTTCTCCGTGAATTTGAGTTTTTTTCTTAATGACACTTTTGCAGGGTAACCAGGTGGTAGCTGGTTACTAGTGATGGGAATTGTCGAAATTCTGAAGCTTGAGTGCTTGCAAATTTTGACGATCAAAACTCGATCAGACTCAAGCTTGTGGGCAAGTCTGTCTACAAGCACAGACAAAATGGCCATGATACTGTTTCGGCTGCTTTATTTGATCCAAAACCTAAAAAAGGCTGAAGCACTGGCATATGGGTACTCATCTGAGAGTACTCAGTGGGAGCTATCCAATGAATACCAACATGACAGGGTTTGAAAGGTTTTCAAACATTTTTGCGTTCTTGTGCCTATGATGAAACTATCCTCAGCATTGAAAGGGTTAAGCTGCTAGAAGCCTAGCTATATAGAGTAATCAAAGTTGATGTTGCTTAGGGGAAATCTTGTCTCCTTTCATGAGATCCCTTATAGGCTTTAATACATGTAGCAAAGATTACTTCCTAAAGCTATTAGGATATGGCAGTTTCTTGCTGCTTTTCTTTAATGGTTTTTACACCTCTGCATAGATGATACTTTTGAAAATAACTATGGAGTTATATAGTATATATTCACAAATTATCCCAATGAGAGATTTTAGTTTAGTTTTGATGAACATTTCTCCTTCAGTTTTTTGAAAACATACATTTTCTTAGCCACTTAGTGCAAAGTGTAGTCAGACCTATTTTTCCCTCGTACTAGTACAACCAGGCAAGTCATTTCATTTTTATTACCACTAGCCATGGTCTTAGCCAGCAGGGCGTCTGGGTGTCTTTTTGGACACACAAACCCTTAAAAAGCACCCCTCAGGACACCCACATATTTTTGTGATGAATTTCTTAAAATGTCAATCTCAAGCATATAATTAAATCATTTCATTGTCATATAATTCCAATGATCTTGTATAAGGATATCATGCCTTATTTTGATAAACATATATACGTATATGGTTGAAATCTAAGTATATTGTGGCCCCCTTAAAAATTTGGACACACCAAAATTTTAAAATGGCCAATTTTAGGCACTCAGTTTCCAATTCCTGGCTAAGACCCTGCCACTAGCCTAATCTCATAGGCTTCAGTTACAAGCATACACAACTGTAGCAGCATTTTCTCTCTTTCCTCCACAAAACTACATTTTTGGCTGTGCCTCTTAAAATGATGACTAGCCCCCACACGACTAGTCCTACTCATGTTTTACCTGCCTGTCAGCCTGGTTTAGTGGTTAAAACTAGCCCCAGGCTAGCGTGCTACCTTCAAATGTAAAACACTGCTTTAGTCTTTGAAGCATATAGACACACACACATGCACACAAACACACACGCATGATGCACTGTTGACACACACACACAAGTCATGCACTCATAAACATTTTGAAATAATATTGTCAGTATAAGACGGGTTTGTGATAGAGGATCTTAGCCAGGATTTTGAAACTGGGTGCACAAAATTTGCAATTATCAAAGTTTGGGGTGTCCTTTTTTCAAGGAAGACCGCAATATACTGAGATTACAACCATAAACATATATTTGATTATTGAAATAAGGCATAATGTCCTTATACAATGTCATGGGAATTGTAGTGTGGTGGAAAAAACTGATTTTTGAGGGGTTGGGTGTCCAAATGACACCCCAGACGGCAGACACCATGCTAGCTAAGACTATGGTTGACATGTACTCCTCATAAACATTTTGAAATAGTATATCAGTATAGGACTGGTTTGTGAATACCTTATTGTTACCCCTCACCAATACGAATGCACATCTCCCTGGGCTTGAGGGATTAGCAAAGGCCCCGCTGCGATACCCCGTAACGTGCGAGGATTATTTCTCCCCGTGACAGATCGTGGAATTATTAGCTGGCAACAGCTGGCTGCACAAGCGAAGGAGCGCAATCGCTCTTCCTTCCGGCGGCCAATCATACGCCTTCAGCAGCTATTGACCCTTTGTAATTCAGATCAGATTAGCGTCTTAGCCCTTCTAATGCTGAGGCTACTTTCGTCCAAAGCAAATATTTTTGAAAACCATCTAAACCCTGTCATGTTGTTATTTATTGGATAGCTCTTGCTGAGTACTCTCAGATGAGTACTCATGTAACAGGGTTTCAGTCATTTTAAGGGTTTTTTGCATCATTTTCTATTGGCCAAATTAGTCACCACCAGCATAAGGGTTAGAATTCTCCAGCTGAGGCTACTTTCGTCCAAAGCACAATAACAAAAATATTTTTGAAAACCATTTAAACCCTGTCATGTTTTTATTTATTGGATAGCTCTTGCTGAGTACTCTCAGATGAGTATACTCATGTAACAGGGTTTCAGTCATTTATAAGGTTTTTTGCATCCTTTTCTATTGGCCAAATTAGTCACCGCCAGCATAAGGGTTAGATCAGGGACTTAGCCAGGACAGGCAGGACGGGTCCTTGCTAAGTCCCTGAAGAGAGTTGTTGGTTGAGTTCTAGTCAATATTACACTTCTGTGGTCTATCAAAATATGCATTTGTTAAATTAATATTGAACACCAGAATTTCAAGCATGTATTTGGCTACAGTGGGCATTTATGGATTATGCTCTAGTTCCCTGCTGGCAATTGCAAATCTCAACAGAGGGGATTTTATTTTAAGTCGTGTTGGTGCGGATTAAGGATCATTTGTGTACATAACACCCACTAATACTGTTGATCCTTAATGCTAGTTAAATAGAGACTTCAGGTTGTATAGCGTAAACCAATTTCCTCAATCGAGCTACTGGCCTCAACACGAACTCAAAAGGTTACCGGCCCTGCAGGACCAGTAACACCTAGGATCTACTGGTCATGTAAAATCTTTACTGGTCCCACAAGTTATGTATGCATTGTTTTTGCATTCTTGTTCGGGTGTAAGTTTCTCCTTCGACATGAAGCAAAATATTGTAATAATTCTTAATTGATAAAATCCCCTGAAACAACTGTTCTTGATCTTTTTGGAAATGATATTACCAGCCCTGTAGAACCAGTTTAGGTCTTTTTACTGGTTCAAAACCCTTTTTTTGAGAATTCTCGCTGGCCTAGGGCAAGCTGTTCACCGTTAGTGTTAAGCACTAAGCTATTTCATGAATGGGGCAGAGGACAGAAATTGGCGGTATATAGCAGATATAATAATTCACTCTGTTTGTACATCACCACAACATCCGTAACGCGATGTCACATGGTACACTGTACATTATTTTGAGAAAAGGAGGTCAAAACATTGAATACATATGTTTCCATTCGGTTAACATTCTATCAGGTTGGTTCATTGAGGCAGTGCATTGTGTGTCACTGTCCCCCAGTCAAGGTCTTAGCCAGGATATTGAAAAAGGGCTGCCCAAAATTGGCAATTGCAAAACTTTTAGGCATCCTATTTATAAAGGGAGACCAATATTTACTCCTATTACAACCATAAATATGTATATGTATTTACATACAAATACAATGCCATGTGAATTATATTAAGGTGAAAGGAATTCAATAACATGCTTGGAATTGCCATTTTAAGGAATTCCTCACAAGATATTTTGGGTGATTTATGAGGGTTTGGTTGTCCAGATGACACCCCAAAATCTCTCAAATAATGTCATTTGGTACACTTTACATTACTGTAGATTCACAAAAGATTGTGTAGAGTAAATTTTGCGAATTTACATAAAATCAATTTTTACGTTTTTTAACTTTGCGAATTGGCCGCAACATGGAGTGCTAGCTATACACTTAAAGTGGCAGCACTAATCATTGCGTCTGAGGCTAAACGCAAAAATTAAACTAATGCAATCTTTTAGATTATAACATTGAATACATGTTTCCATTGGGTTTATTCTATCAGGTTGGTTCATTCAGGCAGTGTGTTGTGTGTCAGAGTCCTGCAGTACAGCATGTTACTGTGTAACAGGATAGGGGGTGTGTCTGCGGGTTCCTGGGAGGGACGTCTTGTACGGAGTGCTGAACTTTAGCCAGGTCTGCCGTCTGGGAAGTAGACCCCTTTCTTCAAAGCTGCTAAGGCCCCCCCCCCCCCCCCCCCCCCCCCCCCCCCCAAAAAAAGTGTTTGGTTCCTATTACGTCCTAAAAAAATATAGGTAGGGTAGGTAGGGATTTTTTTTTCTTTTTATTCTTTAACTTGCACGATTTCCTGGAGTTGGATGGCTTTGATAAAGGTTTGCCTTGTTGTAATTGTCTTTATATGCATTAATTGTAGGCCCCTGCTTCTGTTCATCCAGAAATTTATAATTTAATGGTTGGGGAATTGGTATTTAGGACGGCGAAGCAATTTTTTGGGTAGGAAAAATTCATTTTTCAGTAGGATTGGCAAAAAAACCTTTAGGGTAGGGGACAAAAACTAGGTAGGGTAGGGTAATAGGAACCAAACATCTTTTTTTTTTAGGCCTAAAGAAATCTCTATGGGAGGCATCAGTGTCTTAGCTAGCAGGGTGTCTTAGCCATAAGTCAAAATTGAAAATTCTTCACAGAAGTTTTTTTCGCCTAGCCTAAAAGGAGGTTTTCAGAAAACTGGCTGTCCAAAAGTCTTGTACGGAGTGCTAAACTATAGCCAGGTCTGCTGTCTTTGAAGTAGACCTCTTTCCTCAAGATCGGTACAAAACAACTGTACGGGATGCATAGCCTTAGCCATCAGAGCTTCTGGGTGTCATTTGGACACCAAAACCCTCAAAATCATCCTTCAGGACAGGGTCGTAGCCATGCATGATATAGAAACTGGGTGCCCAAAATTGCCAATTGTAAAAGTTTTGGGCGTCCTATTTTTGGGTGTCCTGAGGGGTTCTTATTAAGGGTTTGGGTGTCCAAAAGACGGTCAGATAAAGTTCTCCTTGCGTCATTGTGCTTTGAAAGATATTAGCCTCAGCATTGGAGGGTTAAGAGATAAGATCAGTCTGAAGGTGGTTGGGTCAGCAACTCAGATATTTTTATCACACGTGCCCTTAGGGGCCTTATGCAGGGAACCTCAGGGGAGACCTGCCATTTTACCCCACTATTTCTTCTCTGTTCCGGGTTTCTATCTTGTTGCAATATGAACTAAGCTGTTGAAAGCAACTTAAAAACCAATACACCTCCCCTTCTTCTAAATATTTGTTTAGGCCTATAATATTCATAAGTTAGGGGCTTGAATAGGTTAATAGTCACAAAGATTCTACCAAAAATAGTCTGGACATCTTTAGCCACTATTGGCTAGGGTTCGGATGCGATGAGATTTTTTGTATCGATTGATCGAAAAATATTTCAAACAATTGATCGATTCGCTTCGAGTTTTACAGCCACATTGCCGTAATTTTAAGGCAAACGATTTTCAACATTATTGTGCCGCGGCATGTGCCGGCACACATGCGGTGTACCGCAGCAATTGATGAATCGGTGCACCAAATATGGCGCAATAGATTAGTTTATTCCTGAGTGTTGACACAGAGCCGTTCCGTGTCACTTAATGAAAGTTCTATTGTTTTTGTATGTTTTGGCTGCGTAATTTCTCCATTTTTTTTCAGAAATTTCACATTTGAAATAATCAACTATTTCAAATGCCGTTCGAACGGGTCAAGTCGGCATCACCTCAACCAAATGCTCAATTTCTCGCTTAATCATCCGACCACTACTATGGGCATGAAAAGATTAATAACCACAAAGATTTTACCATAAATCGTCAGGACAATTTTGGGCGCTACAGGCATGAGTAGGTTAATAGTAAACTGGTAGGATGCCTGATGAGGGTATTATGAATGAAATTATCAGAGCTGTCTCTAGGGTCACATTGCCACAATTGTGGACTCTAAGCTTTGATAGGGATTAGTTGTATTATCACTCTATTACCTAAGATGTAAGCGCTTTATGATGTTAGGTCTGGTTAGGGTTGACCTTTTGGGGTTTATAGTCAATTAGTTACTACTCATATGCTGAGGGTACTCAGTGAGAGCTATCTAATGAATACCAACATGATAGGGTTTAGTGCATTTGTGGCTAGGACTTCGGGAATCAAAAACAAACTTAAATAAATTGAATAAATATTTATAATAGATAAATGAATTAATTTATTAAGATAATTTAGATAAATATTCAATTAGATCTTAGATATATGCATCATGGTTGGTATTAGGGTTGACCGTTTAAATTTTTTAGTCTTTGTGCTCTTTGGATGCATTTGTGTTTAGGGCTTTGGGAATATCCGAAAAAAATGCTTTTGCTAGAGAAATATCACTAAAATAGTCATGTGACTTTCGGTGCTACAGGCATGAATGTGTTCAAGATGATATTTACATGTATGCCTTCAGGAGACTGTTACAAGATCCCACTATGAAATACTGCTCTGGTCTGCATTCCCTTAGGCCTCCTAAGACCTGACAAGAATCAGCCTCACAATTGTTAACAATATCTTGCAGGCAAAAGCAAAGTCAGAAAATGTTTGATGGAGAAATGTCAATCACAACATTACCTACAATACTCCTTCAAATTTCTTTTGAAATCATTTTCATTTTCAAAGTTTTTGTCAAAAGTGTCATTGATCCAGACGACAATTTCACACATATGATACATACACGTGTGCCTTCAGGAGATTGAACATTACAAGATCCCGCTATGAAGTACTGCTCAGGTCCGCGTTCCCTTAGGCCTCCTCAGACCTGACAAGAATCTATGATCAGGTTTTTGGATGAGAGTGCCCGATTCTCTTCCTTTGATTACGCCCAACAGGATGTAGCGTGAGACATCGCTGTACTTAACCTTTCCAGTGTTGAGGCTACTTTCGTCCAAAGCTCAAGGATGCCAAGATTTTTGAAAATTATCTGAACCCTGCCATGTTGGTATTCATTGGATAGCTCTCACTGAGTACTTTCAGATGAGTACCCATTTGCCAGGGTTTCAATAATTTTTTCAGCTTTCTTGCATCATTTTGTATTGACTAAATTAGCCACCAGCATCATGAGGGTTAACCTTTTCATGTCTGGAGATACTTGTACAAGTGTCATCTGGACCTATGATGCTTTTGAAAATAGCCTTAGAATTAAGCATAAATGAAGCAAAAATTTGCAAATATTTGAAGGAGAGTTGGAGATAGATATATATAATGAACATTTCTCCTTCAAATATTTTTTAACCCATTTACACTCAGAGCGGCCAAAAGAGGCCTGATAATTCTGGAAATATTTTCCTTACAAAATCATTTTTTTGAAAACATTTGAAGGAGAAATGTTGATCAGAGGATAAACAACAACTCTCCTTGAAATATTTTGCATAGTTTCGATTTATTCCCAAGTTATTTCCAAAAGTATGAAAGTAGCAGACAATATCTCTAGAGAAACTCTTGAGTGTGAATGGGTTTTGGTATTGCTTTTGGTAGAAAGGTATCACCAACCTATTCAGGTGGTTTTGGGCACTACAGGCAGGGTCTTAGCCAGGATTCAGAAACTGGGTGCCTAAAATTGGCAATTGTAAAATTTTGGGGCGTCCAGATAATTAAGGGGGGCTACAATATACTCAGATTTCAACCATAAACTTGTATAAATTTATCAAAATAAGGCATTATATCCTTATACAATGTCATGGGAATCATATGGAGATAAAAAAAATCCAATGAGATGCTTTTGATTGACATTTTAAGAAATTCCTCAGAACATTTTTTGGGTGTCCTGAGGGTTGGTGTTTAAGGGTTTGGGTGTCCAAAAAGACACCCAGATGCCCTGCTGGCTAAGATCATGACTACTGACATGAGAGGGTTAGTGAATGTGTGAGCATGTCCTGATGAACTGCATCCGGGAAGTCCAGCTCATTGCGTGTAACACCTCTGAGTAACTCAATTAGGGACATGTTCTCTACATTCAAAAGATGGACCCGTCAGGGTCTTAGCCAGGATTCTAAAAATATCTGTCCAAATCAGCCATTCCCAGGGTCTGACACTTAGATTTCAGGTTAGACTAGATTTAATTGCCATTTGTGTCAAAAAGGGCAACTTACACTTCAGCTATGTCCTAGAAGATTGTTTGTGTTTGTCACCTTCTCTCCTTGCCAAATGACTTCATCCTCCTAGCCAGCAGTAAATTCCCATTAGATGTGCATTCATTGCTCTGATTAACCCTTCCAATGCCGAGGCTACTTTCGTCCAAAACACAAGAACTCAAAGATTTTTGTAAAAACATTTAAACCCTGTCATGTTGGTACTCATTGGATAGCTCTCGCTGAGTACTCTCAGATGAGTACCCATGTGCCAGGGTTTCAGTCATTTTTCATGATCTTTTGGGTCATTTTGTAATGGCTAAATTAGCCACCAGCAGCATAAGGGATAACATAATTATCACTGTTCTAGACCTGATGCGACAATGCCCGGTGGTATATCACAATGGATCAGTCTGAAATCCAGCTAATCACATTTAATCCATCCAGGGGCCAAAGTAATTGGTATTAAAAGGTGCTTTTCAACCGAAGTACATGCTAGATTAACCAACCCATGCCTGGAGATCTTTTTCAACTTCACATGTGTTTTAGGAAATCTTACTTAAATATAAAATGGATTGGTTGCCACATACCAATTACCATATGGCTCCGCCCATTGTAAAGCCTAATCTCGCCTGAGTGTGATGTCACTAGGAGACAAATGAGGGCTTTGGTATTTGTTTATATTTCTTATTTAGGAGGTTGCTTACAAAGTAGCATGCCCAGAACGTACATCTTGAGTGGTTCTCGTCAACACCTGGGCTAGGAATTGTGTCAATGCTGTTGAGCGAGATCTGCTGGTTGCGTATCCGCCTATCAACATTTGTGATAAAACTATGTCCTATTTTTCAAAGGAGACCACAATATACATACGTTACCACCATAAACATGTATCTACTTATTGAAATAAGACTTAATATCCATATACAGTGTCATGGCATTCATACTGGGGCAAATTCAATTCAATTATTTGTTTCAAAATGAAATTTCACAAAGCAGGGTGATTTTTGCGGGTTAGGGTGTACAAATGAAGCCCAGACGCCCTGCTGGCTAAGACTATGCTATTAACTCTATTTAGCAGATAAATCAAGAGCTATCAAAGAACAGAGGCACCCTAAGCATTAATAGGATAATTAATTATTTTTTTTGCTTAACCCTTCCAATGCTGAAGCTACTTTCAAGGCACAAGTACACCAAAAACTTTGAAAACCATTTAAACCCTGCAATGTTGGTACTCATTGTATAGCTCTCGCTGAGTACTCTCAGTTGAGTACCTATATGCCAAGGTTTCAGTCATTTTCAGCCTTTCCCAACCAAATTATCCACCAGCAGCCAAAGGGTTAATATGATAATCAATTCATTGTTTTGCTCAACTGGCAGTGTGAAAAAACAACTTCTGGCCTACTTCCTTGTAGAGGAACTATTTGTGCCGAGTGAATGCATGATCATAACAAACCCTACTGAGTGCTGGAATGCTCACTGAACTATGCCTGGTACTTGATACGAAATGGTACAAGCATGGTCTTAGCCAGCAGGGCGGGCCTCTGGGTGCCTTTTTGGACACCCAAACCCTTGAAAAGCACCCCTCAGGACACCCAAATATGTTTTGAGGAATTTCTTAAAATGTCAATCTCAAGCATAGAACTGTAGAACTGATTTTTTTCATCTCCATATAATTACCATAACCTTTTATATAAGGATATCATGCCTTAATCTGATGAATCTTTTACATGTCTATGGTTGAAATCTGAGTATATTGTGGGTGTCCAAATGATGCCCAGACACACTGCTGGCTATGACTATGAGGGAGCCTATGGGGTGTGTTAGACCCAAAGAACCATTAGGCCTTCCTGTAACCCTACCCTAACAGTTTTTTTTTCCAAAAAAATCCTTATCTGAAAGTTTTTTCTTCCCTCCCAACTCCCATTCAACGTAAAACATGCATAAAACACATTTTTCGACCAAAAAAAATTGTCCAAAAAAATATTTTTTTACTGACCCACCTACCCTGTTTTGTTTTCGGACCATTACAGGAAACAAACAATTTTTTCTAGGCCTAAGCTCTGTGCACACTAGCTGTTGAAGCAATCCCTTTGACTAACATATCAGACAATAGTCCAGCCAACAGCCTGAAAATCAGACAGTGACTCAGACAGCCATTTAATCGACTAGCCGCCGCCGGTACACTATCGTCCTTAGTCATATGATGAAAATTTAACCAGCAATGAATCAATATCGCTGGCGTTTGATTGGAGCGGAGGGGTAGTTATTAGTTAACCCATTTAGGCCAGTAGGAGCAAAAACCGTCTGACTATTTTGGTGATATCTCTTTAACAAAAGCAATACTTGCAAAATATTTGAAGGAGAGTTGTTCATTAAAACATTATCTACAACTCTCCTTCAAATAATTTGGAAATTATTGTATCATTCGGAAGTTATCTTCAAAAGTATGACAGGTCCAGACGACACTCGTAATGTAGATCTCCAGGCATGAATGGGTTAAGTAGGCAGCTGGGGGATCGTAACAATCCTATACACTCATGATGTAATGTAATATGTTGCCGCAACACTGGCGGAATCAACATTGCAATCGTTTTGGAGCTATAGTTGATCGTTTTAGAGCTATAGTTGATCGTTTTGGAGCTATAGTTGATCGTTTTAGAGCTTTAGTGGATCGTTTTAGAGCTATCTCTGCCATCATATACAAAAAAAAACTAGTTTTAATAGACAGTGCCGTGAAAAATAACACAGGAAACCTTCTTTTCTTTCCTTTTTTTGTCAAAATCAGATCTCTTTTGTTATCATCCAGAAGTCTATATTTCCTTGTTAAAAAGCGTTGATACACAGAGATATCTATAAAGTAATGGTGATACACGCATGAATCAGTTAATCCATTAATGCTCAGAGTGGCAAAAAAACCTTGATATTTTTTATGAAATCTTTAAAGAGCCTGCATAGTTGGGAAAGTATTTGATGGAAAAATGTTAATTAGAAGACTACCAATAACTCTCCTTCAAATATTTTGAAAATCTTTTTTTATTCCAAAGTTAAAGGGAAAATGCACCATCATGATGATTTAAGTTCAAAATCATTGCCTATACGTGTCACCTTTCAAATAAGACCACCCGCAAGTCTGTCCTCCTCAGCACTCCTCAGATATGGAGCCTGACATTATCAGGGCAGGGCACATTTTAAGCACCCCTTCTGATTGGTCGAGAGATATCAGTGGCAGGAAGTGACTGCAGTGGGTCTTATCTTCCTTGACTATATTGATTTGACAAGGCAAATTCATGTTTGGATTATCAGCTGATAAAAAAAAGTCATTTTCAGGGCTTTTTCCTTTCCTTTTTCTTCAGTACAAATAAAACTGTAAGAGGGAGACAGTTAATGGGTACATGTTAAGTGCATGCAGAAAGATACTTTCATGCAGGGTCTTAGCCAGGATTTAGAAACTGGGTGCCTAAAATTGGCAATTGTTAAATTTTGGGGCGTCCAAATTTTTAAGGGGGGCAACCAGGGACTTAGCCAGGATTTTCATTACAGGGTGTCCAAATTGAGATTTCAAGAATAGAGGGTGTCCAAAATCCCTAATTGAAAAATCAAAAATTATTACACTGATTATGTACATTAACAAATAAAGTAATTATATGCTTAATTCTTCAAGAAATCTCTTTGTTGTTATTTTGAAGTTAAACCTTTTAGAAGTTTAACTTGGAATTAGTATTTAGAAAAAGCACATTTCAAAATCTAGGGTGTCTTTTTACCTAAAATCAGGTATTTTTCATGAACCAGGGAGTCCAAAAGACGCCCAGACACCCTGCTGGCTAAGAGCCTGGGGACAACAATATACTCAAATTTCAACCATAAACATGTATTGCATTTGTCAAAATAAGGCATGATATCCTTATACAATGTCATGGGAATTATATTGAGACGAAAATATTCAATATATATGCTTGAGATTGATATTTGAAAAAATTCCTCACAAAAAAATTTGAGTGTCCCGAGGGGTGCTTTTTAAGGGTTTGGGTGTCCAAAAAGGCACCTAGACGCCCTGCTGGCTTAGACTATGATGTTAATTCTATCACACCTTTTGTAGCCTAGGGCAGGTGAAAATTGTGTTGGGTTTGGCAGGTGCATTTAAAAGTTAGTGTTGAGCCCTGTCATCTTCGAGGATATTCACAGCTGGCTACGGTAGAGTCATTTGGCAGCTGTCTTGGAAGTGAGACTACTATGTCTTGTATCCCCCTATGGCAACGTCTTCATCAATAAAGATGAGAATCGCGTCATTCGCAGAATGATGACATTTGCAGCTCCACAGGAAATTTCGGTCTTGAGATTTCTTTAGATGTTCTCTGGAAATGGAGCACTCGGAACTCTTGATACGTGGGAGTGGGAATGTGAATTCATGGGAGCACATGAGATCTTTTTCAGCTTGAATGCAATCACAGGTTATAGAAACTGTCTGGGTGACCATATTTGGCAATTGTCAAATTTTGTGGAGTGATTTTTCAGGTATGGCCATCAGTGCTGTAAATACAGCGGAACAAGTGCTCATTCCCAGCCTATTATAGGAACATTGATTTTGTGTCACATTTCACGATACAATGTGTCAATTTCGCTGTCAGAGATTGCTTATCTCAGCATGCTTGGCTGGCTGTATAGCATGATAGTATCAGGTGTTATGGGATAGACTTCATGGAACATATTCGAAATTCATCATAAGAAATAAAATGCTCTGACCACTGAAGGGGTTGTAAATATTCATTATTCTTCTGTGGTTATTTCAACAATAGTTTGTCATATAACTACTGTTACTCCTGCTACAATTACTAGAAGTACTGCTGCTGATGATAGCAGTAGTAATGATAATAATGATAATGATAGTTATAATAATGATTATAATGATGATAAAAATAATGATAATAATAATAATAATAATAATAATAATAATAATAATAGTAATAATAATAATAATAATAATAATGATAATATTAATAATAAATAATAATAATAATAATAATAATGATAATAATAATAATAATAATAATAATAATAATAATAATAATAATAATAATAATAAAAATGATAATCATAATAATAAAGATTTGTTGATATTCAATATACATTTAGAGTCAAAGGCTCGATGTTAAGCTGCGATCAGTACACTACTTAGGTATCTGTAATATTGCAGTCCTAGACTAATGTAAATGATCCAATGTAAATAGTCCAAATAGATGCTGCGATCTTATTGATATATTTGCTGTTTATTCAGTCTTGTCCATTGTTCTATCAGTAGTATAATTACATAACAAGGTTTGTCTAAAAACTATCCAATAACAGCAGATGATTTTAACCCTTCCAATCCCGAGGCTACTTTCGTCCAAAGCACAAGGACACAAAGATTTTTGGAAACTGTCTAAATCCTGTCATGTTGGGATTCATTGGATAGCTCTTGCTGAGTACTCTCAGATGAGTTCCCATGTCCCAGGGTTTCAATCATTTTTTAGGTTTTTTGCATCATTTTGTATTGGCAAAATCAGTCACTAGCAGAATACGGATTAGTATTGCAGACTTGCAATCCTAGATTTATTATAATCATCTAAATTGTTTCTGCGATCTTACTGATATTTGCTGTTTATTCAGTCTTGTCCATTGTCCTATCAGTAGTATAATTACATAACAAGGTTTGTCTAAAAGGTATCCAATAACAGC
This sequence comes from Maea johnstoni, assembly GCA_963942565.1. NCBI lineage: Eukaryota > Metazoa > Annelida > Polychaeta > Spionida > Magelonidae > Maea > Maea johnstoni. The sequence continues at coordinate 5,031,800 of OZ012698.1, forward strand.
AGAGGATTTTAACCCTTCCAATCCCGAGGCTACTTTCGTCCAAAGCACAAGGACAAAAAGATTTTTGAAAATCGTCTAAATCCTGTCATGTTAGTACTCATTGGATAGCGCTCACTGAGTACTCTCAGATGAGTACCCATGTGCCAGGGTTTCAGTCATTTGTTCAGGTTTTTGCTTCATTTTGTATTGGCAAAATTAGCCACTAGCAGCACAAGGATTAATGTTGCAGACTTGCAGTCCTAGATTTATTTTTATGGTCCAAATAGATGCTGTGATCTTACTGATATTTGCTGTTTATTCTGTCTTGTCCATTGTCCTATCAGTAGTATTTACATAACAAGGTTTGTCTAAAAGGTATCCAATATCAGCATACGATTTTAGGTGTGTTAACCCTTATGCTACTGGTGGCTAAATTGACCAATACGAAATGATGCAAAAAATCTGGAAAATGATAGAAACCCTGGCATGTGGGTACTCATCTGAGAGTACTCTGCGAGAGCTATCCGATGAATACCAACATGACAGGGTTCAGATGTTTTTGAAAGATCTTTTCATCTCTGTGCTTTGGACGAAAGTAGCCTCAGCATTGGGAGGGTTTAAGCTTCAAGAGTATTGTTTCTGTTTCCCTTTGTTTCCCCCTTGAGGCTGTTATTCTGGCCCCCTGCCCGGCCTAACATTGATTCCTAGACTATTTGCTGCTGCTCCGGATCATAGATTCATTCCCCAGTGATCAATTCTCGCATCTAGGCCTGTTTCATGCGGGGCAGTGTCTTAGCCAGTATCTAGAATTCTTAAGGGGATTACAATATACTCATATTTCAACCATAAACATGTATAAGTTTATCAAAATAAGTTATGATATCATTAAACAGTGTTATGGGAATTATAAGGAGATGAAAAAATTCAATTATTAGCTTGAGATTGAGATTTTTAGAAATTCCACACTAAAAAAATTTGGTGTCCTGAGGGGTTCTTTTTAAGGGTTTGGGTGTCCAAAAAGGCACCCAGACGCCCTGCTGGCTAAGACCATGATGCGGGGTCTTAGTCAGGGAGCCAAACTGAAAAAAAGGGCCTTAAATGTTGAGTTGGTGGCACCCGAGAGGGTAAAAGCAAATTGGACCCTTCCAACATTTAGTACATCCCTCCAGTATTAAAAAGCACCTGTTGGTCTGGATTTTAGAAACTAGGTGCCCAAAATTGGCAATTTGTAAAACTTTTGGGCATCCTATTTTTAAAGGGAGAAAGTCTTTGTCCACAGAGGAGGTTTTCAGAAAACTGCCTGTCCAATACATTATAGACAGGCTGGAGGGGTCTGATGGCCTAACCCCAGTAGCTGGGGTGTGCATTCAGGGCTTGGAAATATTTTTTTCCCAGGGAGCCCATCTGTAAGAGCCAGGTGTTGTGTATAGAAACTAATGCATCTTTGGGCTCCCTGCAGAAATTTGAGGGAGCCACAGGAGAATTCAAAGGAGCCCTGGACTCCCGGCTCAATTAAATTTTGAGCCCTGGCATTTGCACTTCAAGGCGCAGCTGAAAACATTGCTATAGTTTATTTGACTATATTGACCATAAACTTCAACTGTCCACTGACTATTCTTTATAAAGCGCTTTTGAATATCATGGGTGGAAAGGGCGCTATGTAAAATATCAATTACTATTGTTATTGTTTTTATTATTATTTTTATTATTATTATTATTATTATTATTATTATTATTATTATTATTATTATTATTATTATCATTATTATTATCATCATTATTATTATCATCATTATTATTATTATTATTATTATTATTATTATTATTATTATCATCATTATTATCATTATTATCATCATCATCATCCTTATTATTATTGTTATTATTATTATTATTATTATTATCATTATTATCATCATCATCATCCTTATTATTATTGTTATTATTATTATTATTATTATTATTATTATTATTATCATTATTATAATTATTATTATAATTATTGATCATCATCATAATTATTCTGCGATAGTTGCTCTGGTTTCTAATGTTATTTTCTTTGTTTCCAGGTTTGATAGTTGGCGCTATTATACGCTACGGCTCGCAAGGCCAGGAGGTCACGACGGACACAGTGGTACTTCCCTCTAACTCCACATATAGCGTCGGCTCGCCCCCCGACACGCTAAAACTCAGCATGTCCAACAGGGATAAAAACAACCATACCAGCACCGTCTTATTCAGATATAACTATGAGGGCAAGGTATTGAGCTCAAACACGGGAAACTCACAGCTCGAACAAAGGGTAAGTTATCGTTACGTAACCTGTTACATTCTTTTCTCTTCTTGGCAAGCTTGGTTCAAAATGGTTATATTTTAGATTAGATTTTGCCATTATGTTCTTGTTTGGCTAATTTTCTTTTCTGTGTCGTGACGTGAATCATATAACTTAATCCATTTATGCCAGGAGATCATTTTTACGATGTCTTCTGGACCTGACATAATTTTGATAACAACTTCAAAATGAAGCATCAATTTGCAAACTATTTGAAGGAGAGTTGTAGGTAAAGTTCTTATGAACAACTCTTCTTCAAATATTTTCCAAATATTGTTTTAGAAAGAGTAATATCGCCAAAATAGTCTGGCGGTTTTAGGCGCTACTGGTATGAATTGATTAATTGTTATTTGATATATTTCAGATTAGATTTTGTCGTAATCTGCACTTTTTGCTAATTTTCTTATCAGTGTTATAAATACCTTCAAAAATTTAACAAACCTGTGTGCCAATAGATTTTAGAGTAGACTGCCAAATAATCTTCTTGTTTTGCTGAATTTCTTCTATGTGTTGTATCTTTGGATCTCGTAACCTCATGTTTGCTAGTGTAACCTAGATTAGATTTTGTTATAATGCCCACAATTTGCTGAATTTCTCTTTCTGTGAAATATATTGCAATACAGTTTAAAATTACTTGCTTTTCAGCATTTAAGAACTTTTTCGTAATCATTTAATCATTCTTCATGAAAAAAACTTAATCAGATCTTGAGGAAATGAAAATCAAATTATGTATGTGTTATTTGTGTTATTAATGACACTCAAAAGATTTATTTTTGCTATTGATGCAAAGGATGGATTTTATTTTTCTTATTCCAAAATCAGATAGAACTAAGCACATATAAGGAGACCTAATTAATGACTATAAGTGCCATAAGACTATCAGTGCTAGTAACACAACAGGCAGGTTATGTTCTTAGTGCTTATAAGTAGAATAAAAGTAAGAAGTTAAGAAAATGAATAATATAATCTTTACCGTAATTTCTTGGAGATTTAGACACACACTTGGAATTTGGGCCGCTATATTTATTTTGCAAAATTGGAAATCTGGGGAACCCTTAATCTAACGCCAGTTGCCATTTCACAAAATATGGACCTAGATGTAAGTCTTTCTGATACAACATCAAAGTATTTTCAGAAAACATGGGCCACCCTGAACCCATACAAACCTTGATTATTAGAAGGTGTCCCAAATTATTGAGAATTTACGGTAATTTAAAATGCACTAATTGTACTCGACCAGTAGACCTTTAATGAATGGATGTGATGTTGTGGTGGCATGCTGCTAAAAGCGCCCCCTGTGAGCATGCACCAGAACTACAGCTGCCACCCTTTTCGTGGTCACCCCGATTATTTCTAACAATGTTATGTTTTGCCCTTGTTGTGCCGGTGTGCCTTGGATTGAACAGCTTCTAAAGTTGGTAAATATTTAGTTGTTATGTCGTCGCTAGTTCCTGCACCTCGATTGATATCTATGTATGTATGTGCTTGCTGTGCCGCCTTGTTTGAGGATATCACGCCAGTCAAAGAAAAGCCACGCCCTTTGCCCCTCCCCCTTCTCAAGTCCCTCTCTCTTCTCATGCTCCTCCCTTTCCTCATGCCCTCCCCTTCCTCATGCCCCTCCCCTCCCTCATGTCCCATGCTCCTCCCTTTCCTCATGCTCCTCCCTTTCCTCATGCTCCTCCCTTTCCTCATGCTCTCCCCTTCCTCATGCCCCTCCCCTTCCTCATGTCCCATGCTCCTCCCTTTCCTCATGCTCCTCCCTTTTCTCATGCTCTCCCCTTCCTCATGCCCCTTGCTTCCTCATGTCCCATGCTCCTCCCTTTCCTCATGCTCCTCCCTTTTCCTCATGCCCCTCCCCTTTCTCATGCCCTCCCCTTTCTCAAGCCCTCCCCTTCCTCATGCCCCTCCCCTTCCTCATGTCCCATGCTCCTCCCTTTCCTCATGCTCCTCCTTTTTGCTCATGCCCCTCCCCTTTCTCATGCCCTCCCCTTTCTCATTCCCTCCCCTTCCTCATGCCCCTCCCCTTCCTCATGTCCCATGCTCCTCCCTTTCCTCATGCTCCTCCCTTTCCTCATGACACTCTCCTTTCTCATGCCCTTTCCCTTTCTCATGCTCCTCCCCTTTTCCTCATGCCCTCCCATTCCTCATGCCATATCCATTTCTCATGCCCCTCCCCTTTCTCATGCCCCTCCCCTTTCCCATGCTCCTCCCTTTCCTCATGCCCTCCCCATCCTCATGCCCTCCCCATCTTCATGCCCTCCCCTTCCTCATGCCCCTCCCCTTTCTCATGCCCCTCCTCTTCCTCATGCCCCTCCCCTTTCTCATGCCCCTCCCCTTCCTCATGCCCCTCCCTCTTCTCATGCCCCTTCCCTTCCTAGTGCCTCTTCCTTATTCCTCTTCCCTCCCATCCTCATGCCCTTACTCCTTCCTCATTCCCCATGTATATATACTCCATGTATATAAAGATTTCCTTTTCAAAAAAACAAACCCTCCTATCATTCAGTTCTAATGAGGAAGCAGGGAGAGGGGGGGGAAAGGAGCGAAAAGAATGGGGCTTGTGTTGACTTTGAGTGGCGCATATTCTAAGTGCACCGTGTGGATTGCTGTGCTAGCTGCTGCTGCGGCATCAGGTAGCCACCTCTATTGATTCCTCTCAGCGCTGCTGTCATTTGATTTTGGTAAGACGATGCACCATGGACGACTGCCGAACAATTGAATTGAGAATCTATTGTTGTTTGCTCTGCTCCTCTCCTCTCCTATCTTGATATGCACAAACCTTGTTCACTTCTTCTGACATTGGCAGTTGGACGTTTTCTTACTGAGAGACTGACAGGGTCTGAAAAATGCCTGCCTGCCAAAAGGGCAGGATACACTGCAGGCTTGTCTTAGAGGATGGAAATTTTCTTTTGGCAATAACTTTTGGATTAAGTGTAATATCATGAAATATTTGATGGAGAGTTGTTGGTACTGTTCTGATTAACATTTCTCCTTCAAATAATTCCTCAGTTATGCTTATAATTGTTATAATTTCTCAGTTAGCGGCCAGGAAAAGGCCTGTCTACCGGAATATCGCTTATAAAAGTGCATATTAGAAAATAATGATTGAGAAATATTGATTAGAACCCAACCATCAACTCTCCTTCAAATGTTTTGTAAATTCATGCTTTTTATTGGATATTTTAATTAAATTGTGATATCTTTATAACAAAAGCAATATATTGAAAACATTTGAGCGAAAATTGTTCATCGAGAACTCTATCTAGAACTCCCCTTCAAATATTTTGCAAATTTATGCTTCATTCAAAAGTTATCTTCAAAAGTATGACTGGTCCAGACGACACTCGTCAAGTAAATCTCCAGGCATGATTTGGTTAAGTGAACGAGGTTGATGCATATCGTCCAGCTGACTACTTAAGATATACTGTAAGAAGCTGCTTTTTCCATATTCCTTTTCTAATTCACCATTTTTCTTCTTGACTTATTAATTGTGTGATCTGTTGTAGGAGTAAACTCCCAATTCTGATTGAGTGACTAATGTTTTTTATGATTCTGTCTCGTAAAAATAGATGGCGCTGTAACTGACTGTATGTGAATGGCAAATGTTGACCTGTTCCAACTTTTGGGTCGGAGATTATTATTTAGAGGGGAGTACTATTGCATTTATACACAGCGCCATCTGATAAATACAGGGCA
>OZ012698.1:5042803-5060303 GCA_963942565.1 Maea johnstoni
GATTTTGGAAAGAGAGGAGTGTAGTTGTGTATGCCCTTGTCTGATGCTAGCCTGGGATGACTTGTGATAAAAGTGGTGTCTTATATTTTGCCTCAAACCTTTTTTACACACAATAAGCAGTACATGAAAAATTACCATATTCAGGTACAGCTAACAGTGTGTAGTATATGTAGCAGCTGACCTGTGACCTGCTGGGTGATATATGGTACAGCACCCATCACCCATAGAGCACACTAATTACCATAAATTCTCAGAAATGTAGACCACCCTAGGAATTTCAGCCACTATGATAATTTTGCAAAATATATAATGGCAAATCTTGGCCACCCACCATCTATCGCCCGTTGACATTTCACAAAATTTGGACCTAGTTGTAAATCTTTCTGAGACAACAGTTACTAGGTATTTTCAGAACAAAACGGGCCACCCTCAACCCACAAAAATCGTACTTATAAAAAAGTGTCCCAAATTTCTTAGAATTTATGGTAGTATATGCAGTAGCTCACTTGTGACCTGCTGGGTGATATATGGTACTGCACCTCTCACCCATAGAGCACACTAATTATACATTCACAAACACTACCATCATTATCATAGAGATGACTGTCAACCTCAGTCATGCTGAGATTTCTCCTCAACCCTTTAATGCTCACAGCGCCAAAAACAGCATGACAATATGGATGAAATCTTCCAGTCAGGGTCATAGCCAGGATTTAGAAACGGGTTGCCCAAAATTGGCAATTATAAGACTTTTGGGCATCCAAATTTTTAAGGGGGACCACAATATATACTCACCTTACAACCATACACATGTATTGGATTATTGAAATCAGACATAATACCCTTACACAATGTCATAGGAATTCTATTAAGGTTGAAAAACTTAACTTATATGCTTAAAATTGATGATTCAAGAAATTTCACCCCAATAAGTTTGGGTGTCCTGGGGGCGATTTTTAAGGGTTTAAGATGGTCAAGAAGGAAACGAAGATTTCTTGAGTTGAGCACATGTGTTCTTGAAGTGAAGTAGGTTCTCGAAGAAGTCTCTATGAGTAGATTGGATGTTCTTGAATCTGTTGGTCACAGGACTGAGGACTCTCATGTTGACCTTGTTTTTGTGATAACCAATTCATGTCGTGGTAGCCAAAACTGCCTGACTATTTTGATGATATCTCATTAAAAAAAGCAATGGTTTGAAAATATTTGAAGGAGAGTTGTTCATTGAAACTTTATCTACAACTCTCCTTCAAATAATTTGCAAATTAATGCTATACTCCAAAGTTATTCTCAAACGTACGAAAGGTCCAGACGACACTCATGATGTAAATCTCCAGGCATGAATGGGTTAAACCTGATGGCCACAAGACTGAAGAGGACACGCTTTGTTGTCGTGTTCTTGAAGGGAGTGGACGTTGGAAGAGCTCTCTGCGAACAGACAACAGAGTGTTCTTGAGGTTTCAAGTGACCAGCCCGCAATCTCGTGGTTGTCATGGTCTTGATGGGAAGTGTTCTTTACAACCGGAAGGGGGCGCTCCTGAAGGTGGCATGTTCTTGAAGGAAAGAAGTCGTTCAGAGTGCTCTTTAACCCATTAATGCTTAAGGCTTCATTTGTCTGGAGCGATGATACTTTTGACAATAACTTTTGAATTGGGAATTATTTGACAAGATATTTGAAGGAGAGTTGTTGGTAATGTTCTGATCATGATTTCTCCTTCAAATATTTTGCCAATTGTGCTAAAACCTGAAAGATTTCTTCAAAATTGTCAGGCTGGTTTTGGCCGCTGTGAGCATTAATGGGTTAAAATCAGCTCTTATGGTTGTTGGACATAGGTTCCAAGCATACGGTGGTCATTTTCATATGGTAATAAGCTATGTTTTTCTCAACCCAGAATTCATTTTATTTTTTGATGAAAGCTCTCAGTGAGTACTCTCAGATGAGCACCCATGTGCCAGGGTTTCAATCACTTTTCAGGTTAAGTATTAACCCTTGTGATGCTGAGTTTACTCTTCTTTCCTAGGCACAATATCGCAATTTTTTTTCGAATAATTAAAAATATTATCTAAACTCTGTCATGTTGGTATTCATTGGAAAGCCCTCGCTGAGTACTATCAGATGAGTACCCATGTGACAGGGTTTCAGTCAATTTTAAGGTTTTTTGCAATATTTTCTAATGGCAAAATTAGCCACCACCAGCATAAGGGTTAATGGCTTAAGATAGCCTCAGCTGCTGCAGCAGGTGCTATTAAGAAATAGGATTAGCTTCTTTGCCTGGCGTAGCTGCATGTCTATCAAGCCTCGCACTGACTGACACGCACGCACGCTGTGTGTCATGATGCCAGGAGGGTGATCGGTATTCGTGGCCGTCCTCTCGATTGTGGTTTGATGGATGCTCCCTCAGACGTCAGTTCTCTACAGGTCAGCAGCGCCGCAGGGCACACAAGACAACGCACGCTGCGGCCGCAGCTGCCGGGTCAAATATCCAGCCCAATACGACTAATCATTCAATAAAGGCAGGATTGACGTAGACGAGTTGTCTGTAGAATAGGGATGACAGGGAAAGAATCACCCTCTCTACCTTCTTTCATGTCCTGATTCCTAAAAGCACTGTACTCTACAAAAGACAACGCATGCACGCCGTCGGGTCAAAAATCCAGCCCAATACGATTAATCATTCAATAAAGGCAGGATTGACGTAGGGGGTGGTCTGTAGAATAGGGAGGAGTTCTGCACTAGAAGCAAGGAAAGAATCACCCTCTCTACCTTCTTTCATGTCCTGATTCCTAAAAGCACTGTACTCTACAAAAGACAGCGCACGCACGCTGTTGGGTCAAAAATCCAGCCCAAAACGACTAATCATTCGATAGAGGCGCGATTGCCGTAGACGAGTGGTCTGTAGAATAGGGATGAGTTCTGCACCAGAAGCAAGGAAAGAATCACCCTCTCTACCTTCCTTCATGTCCCGATACCTAAAAGCACTGTTCTCTACAAAAGACAGCGCACGCACACCGTCGGTTCAAAAATCCAGCCAAAAATGACTAATCATTCGATAGAGGCGCGATTGCCGTAGACGAGTGGTCTGTAGAACAGGGATGAGTTATCAGGAGTACTGCACTAGAAGCTGGCAAGAAGGAGGACAAATGTTTTGTGGGGCTAGCATGAGTAAGACCATAGATTTATTCTTTCCTAGAGACAAATAAGACTGCACATAAACCTGAAAAAACATTTAAACTGATTTACATTTTAAGTCTTATCATCATTATCATCATCTTTATCAACATCATTATCATCATCTTTATCAACATCATTATCATCATCTTTATCAACATCATTATCATCATCTTCATCATCATCATCATCATCGTCATCATCACCATCACCATCATTATCATCATCATCATCTTCATCATCATCATCATCATCATCATTATCATCATCATCATTATCATCATCTTCATCATCATTATCATTATCATTATCATCATCATCATCATCATCAACACCATCACTACCTTTAACAGAATCCTCATCATCATTATCAACAACAACAACAATACTTCCCCCCATACTTTAAATAGCATAGAGAACTGCAGTGAAACCTCTCAATGTGAACACCCCGGAGATGCAAAAACATGTGAACACAAATTCCTGGTTCCATTTGTATCTTTTTCATTATGGAAAGACCTCTGAGATATTAGTACTCCCTAAAATGAACTTTTTTGGCCTGGTCCTAAAATTATCACAGTCGGAGGTTTCACTGCATTGGTATTTACACCTTTTACTGCTACAAGTTAATAGCACCCTTTCATATTTCCTATGTTTACAGGATTCCTTGTAGATTTGGCTCTGGCATTTATGGCGTGCATGAGTATATGTGACAGGCTAAAAAAACAAAAACGAATTTTTTCCAACATTTAAGCTTTATTTCCTGAAAATGTTAGAAAAAATTTAATTTTTTTTTCTAATAGAAAAAATTATTGAAATTTTTTTTCTAACACTTCCAAAAAGTTGGGAAAAAATTTAATTTTTTTTTTGACTTTCTCCTATAAGTATTAAAAAAATGTTTTTTTTTCTGCCTGTCATGTATGCTCTTTCATACAAGTTTCATTGTATTTTTCTATCATATTAGGGTAGCGCTTCCTTCTTGCATGCTTTAGTTTTCTACTCCACCACCAGGTGGAGTTTGAGATATACACCTATTTAGTACTATCAATATGTTGTGTGTTTCGCAGAATCTATGTACTTTTATTCATTTTTGATATTAAAATGTATAATTGTCTTCAGAGGACATAATCGATATTTTGTTTTTGATGTTTCAGCAATACAAAAAGAGACTGTCAATGAAAAAAATGAATTCTATTAACTCTACCATTTGCAGCCTTTTTCGTATTGAAATTTAATATATGACTTTAATATGTGGTTCTATTCTTTTACCTTTTTCAGGCCACCTTTGATCCTGAGGTTTTCTTTAATGTATTGTTGCCACCTATAATATTCTATGCTGGATACAGTATGAAGCGGGTAAGTACCCTTAACTCATTCACACTCAGAGCTTCTCTAGAAAGCATCGTCTGCTACTTTCATATTTTTGAAAAGAACTTTGGAATAAAGTAAAAGTTCACAGAATATTTGAAGAAGAGTTGTTGTTTGGCTTCTGATAGACATTTCTCCTTCAAATATTTTCCTAAAAATGCTTTTGTTAGAAAAATATTATCAAAATTGTCAGGCCTGTTTTGGCTGCTCTGAGTGTGAATGGGTTAAGAGATTTTTTTTAATCCATTCATGCCATAGTTTCTTGTACAAAAAGTTTTCTTATTTTCTTATTTGTAAAACAGCAAGAAAAGTATTTGCAGACCCTTGTTCTTAAGTAATTTTGCAAAAATATTTATTTGAAAATGCATGTAATGAATTGATGCCATCATACAGTCATTGATTTTTAAAAATGACTCAAAATAGGGATTGGCACCTTTAAATTATTTTCGCAATATGATACAATATTGATATTTCCTTAATGATACTATGTCTTAATGATTTTTTTTAATGTTAAAAATATTTAAATGAGAGTCAAGGCCTTGATCCATAACCGATTGGCTTGGTTAGTGATTTTTTTTCCACATTTTCACCAGTGTAACTACAGAACATTGTTCTAAGAATAAATCATCAGTTGTTTTTCATCCATTAATGCTTAAAAGTTACGCAAAAGTTATACAATACTTTTGACAATAACTGAAGAATTGAGAATGATTTCACAAAATATTTGAAGGAGAATTGTTGGTAATGTTCTGATCAACGTTTCTCCATCAAATATTTTCCTTAACTCTGCTTTTGCTTGCAAGATTTCATCAAAATTGTCAGGCTGCTTTTGGCTGCTGTGAGCATTATCTGGTTAACCCTACCAATGCAGAGGCTACTTTCGTCCAAAGCACAAGGGCACAAAGATCTTTGAAAACCATCTAAACCCTTGCATGTTGGTATTTATTGGATAGCTCTCGCAGAGTACTATCAGATGGGTACCCATTTGCCAGGGTTTTAGTCATTTTCAGGGTTTTTACGTCATTTTGTATTGGCCAAAGTCTATAGAGTATCTCCCTAATTGTTATACATGCTCTAATATTATCTAATTCACAAATTTCAGAAACACTTCTTTAAGAATTTTGGTGCCATAGTGATGTATGCCTTCATGGGAACAGTAGTGTCATGTTTTGTAGTTGGGTAAGTAAATATGTGCCTTGTATATCATAGCTATTTCTTTGCAGTGTTATTTCTATTTAGAAATATTTGTTTTTTCAATTCACACATAGTAAAGATTTAGTGTGTATACAGAGACTGGCAAGACATAAATGCTGGGCAAGTGGGAATTTAAATTTCTGGCAGGACAACTTGTAAATATGAAGCCAGATATACAGCAATATTGATAATTCCAAACAAAAATACAAGCACTACCTTATACATTCTTAGATTTAAGGTTACTTCACCTAAATATCAATTCTACCAGCAGAGTCATTTTTTTGTTTATAATTGTAATGATGATAATGATTATAATAATAATAATAATAATAATAATGATAATAATAATAATAGTAATAATAATAATGATAATAATAATAATAATAATAACTAGCTGCAACCTGTGCACAGCACGGGCTTATACACCGCATCTTAGTTTTATGAGAGAACAGCCAACATTAGCAGCCAAGGGAAGATCTCTTTATGATCTTTCTAACATGATGTCTTGATTTCTGGATCTACAGTTACAATTTTAATATATTTTAAAAGACGATATGACTGCCTTTCTAAATGTATAAACTTTGTTGTCTTAGGCCCAGTAATAATGGAGAAATCATCAAATGAAAACGGACAATTTTTTGCCGAGAATGTCGGGAAATCAAAACGTGTGTTCAAGGCGTTTTCATTCAATGATTTCTCCGTGATTGATGCGCCTAAAATTCAAATTTTAATTTATTCAAAAAGAACATATTAGGGACTTTCTAGATATATAAATTATGTTGTCTTAAGCCCAATAATGTATAAATGCAAATTATATGATGTTTTGTGGCTGAGGTGGAAGGCATGGTATATTGTAGGATTTGATCACGGGGGGTAGGTGATTGTGGCAACATCTGAGTGCCCGGCCCAGTCAGCAGCCAAAACCTTGACCTATGGGTTTGGTGTTGGCTGCTGACTGAGCTGGCCACTGGTCTTGCCACAATCACCTATCTCCCGTGATCAATTCCCATTATTTCACAAGGCTTACAAATGTTTTTTGGTAAGTTTTTTGCTTTAAATGAAGATTTAAACTAAGCTGTTGTTGTAACATCTGGATGGTGCAACAATCAGAACATCATATAACAATAGGATTTCCTATTGCTGGAAGCATGTGACGCTCCCATTGTTGAGGGAGGAGTTTATTTACAATAATAACCTCCTCCCTCAACAATGGTAGCGTATCACATGCACACGCTTCCAACTATAGTAAATCATATTGTTCTGATTGGTGCACCATCCAAAATGTTGCAACAATCTGCTGATGCTAAGTTTAGTTTAGATCTTCATTCAAAACAAAACAACCTTCACAAAATCATTTTTGTACGTTATTTTTAGTTCAAACCTAGCTATGGCAAAACTTCAGCCCCCCACTAATCGGCATGCAAAGCCACAGCATCAGGCTTGCAGCCGTTTCAGAGGAGATACGGTCACAACATTTGCAAGTCGCTATTAATATATAGATAATAATAATGATAATAATAATAGTAATAAATCTTAAAAAAGAATTTAAAAAAAAAATGTATCGCCTTGTAGATTCACTTGTTTTTGGTCGCCTTTTCAGAGCGGTACTTTTTGGACTTACACGATGGCTGCCGGGCATTCCTACAAACTTTGGCTTCAATAACTGTCTATTCTTCGGAGCACTCATATCAGCCACAGATCCCGGTAAGTACGATTCCGCTCTTCTCATCCAGGGGGCACTGTGACAAATTATGATATAACCAGTAATGTATGTAAAGTTGAAAACCATTGTGAATACAAATTGTAATTTTGCCCACAGCAATGAATGATATTTGATATAGCGCCCTTTCCGCCTGTAAGGTTCAAATGCGCTCTATAAAGATATTTAGTCAGTGGAAAGATGTTAATGGTACATATACTATGATAATAAAATAAACTCCTTTCAAAATAGCAATGTTTTTAGCTGTGTCTTAAAGTTTTGCACACTATCAGCAGCCTTGATATTGTCAAGGAGCTCATTCCAAAAGTGTGGTGCATAGGCACTGAAAACTCCCCAAACTTTTCACAGATTAGTGTGTGGTATCTGTATCTGTATCCTCTTCCATGTTGTGATCTTCCCTTGTTTTCTCTCGTTCTTACTATTCTATTCTTCCCTTGTTTTTGCTCTCACTTTTGTCCTAAGCACAAGAAGGCAAAGATTTTTGAAAACCATCTAAACCCTGTCATGTTGATATTCATTGGATATTTTTCTCAGATGAGTACCCATATGCCAAGGTTCCTGTCATGTTTCATGTTTTTTGCGTCATTTTGTATTGGCCAAATTAGCCACCAGCAGCATAAGAGCTATTCTTCTCTTGTGTTTCAGTGACGGTGCTGGCGATCTTCAGCGACCTGAACGTGGACGTGGATCTGTACGCCTTGGTGTTCGGAGAAAGTGTCTTAAATGATGCAGTAGCTATCGTGTTATCAGGGTGAGTCCGAGTTCTGTAGGCAGGGCATCCTTTATTTCAAAAGAGAGACCATGAAACACTCAGATTACTATCTTAAACCTGCATTTACTTATTTAATATTGAATACATTACAACCATAAATTGGCATAAACATGTATTTACTTATTGAATACATTACTACCTTAAACATGTATTTTTAGTTAAATGTTATAGTACTGAATGGCCTTTGACATGCCTTTTAACACTCACTCACTCATTCTACTTTTACTCATTCTCATTTCTAGGTGTTTAAAATGTTTTGTTTCCTTTCACCAACAGCGCAATTGAGTATGTTTAAAGAATGAAGATCCTTGAATATTACACACAGTGTCTTAACCAGGAATTTAAAAAAAAAATAGAAATGCCTGTCTGAAAAACAATCACAAACTTTCTGCCCATCCAGATTCAGCTACTAGGCTACTTTAAATCCTTATACCAAATACATTTAAAAGTCTATTGTGTCAAAAAGGAAATTTACACTTCAGCCACCTTTTAGAAGATGGTTTGTTAGGAAAAGATTTGATTATTACCAGCTGTGTCACCTATGAGATCTATTGTAGAATTTCACAAATGGACAACATAACTAAATGTGTCTCATGTAATAGTTATCACTATGAGTTGTTTCAATCATGAATCTGTTTGTATTTTCAGGGCAATTGACAACTATGGCATAGAGAGTAAGACACCCGAAGGGGTGGATAAGATGGCGGTCCTTAAATCTCTTGGAAATTTCGCAAAGATTTTCTGCGGCGCGTTTGCACTTGGCTCTGGCATGGGAATGGTGACAGCTATCATATCCTTTTTACTTGAATAAAACTGCTTTGACAATAATGCAATTTTTACTTTTTTTGGCATACAAAAGAGCTCTCATCTATTTGGCATCATAAGCGTTGCATCTATTGACTTAGTATCATTATTTCATCAGTAGTAATAGTAGTCATAGAAGCAGTATATTAGAAGTTTAAGTATATCCTTTATTATGTATATCTGTTATATTACCCCTTAACTGCCCATCTTACTAAATAGTATTGGTAGTAGTAGAAGTAGTAGAAGCAGTTATATTACCCCTTAACTGCCCATCTTACTAAATAGTATTGGTAGTAGTAGAAGTAGTAGAAGCAGTATATTAGAAGTTTAAATATTACATTATTATGTATATCTGTTATATTATCCCTTAACCCTGGCCACCTCATCAAGTAGTAGTAGGAGTTGCAATTTTAGAAGTAGTAGTAGTAGTAGCAGTAGCAGTAGCAGTTGTAGTAGCAGTAGCAGTTGTAGTAGCAGTAGCAGTAGTAGTAGCAGTAGAAGTAGCAGTAGCAGTAGTAGTAGTAGTAGTAGTAGTAGTAGTAGTAGTAGTAGTAGTAGTTGCAATTTTATCAGTTGTAGTAGTAGTAGTTGCAATTTTAGTAGTAGTAGTAGAAGTAGTAGTAGTAGTAGAAGTGGTATATTAGAAATTTAAGTATTACAGTATTATGTATATCTGTTATATTACCCCTTAACTCTGTTCACCTCACCAAATACACCAAGATCCGGGACTACCCGTTACTGGAGACGACTCTCTTTTTCCTCATGTCGTACGGGACGTTCCTGGCAGCAGAGGCGGCAGACTTGACGGGAATTGTAGCCGTCTTATTTTGTGGGATCTGTCAAGCTCATTATACATACAACAACTTATCTACAGAGTCAAAAGCCAGGACGAAACAGGTAGGTGTTTCCTTTAAATAGGAATGTCATTGTTTAGAATTTTTTCTCGTTCCGATAGATTGATGATTTTTTTTCGATTTCGATTATTTTGGTACGGTGGGTTTGTTAAGAACATATTTGGATATTACCCAAACAAGTCAGAATAAATAATTTCACACAAGTTTTTCACGTTCCAAAACTAAACCTGCTCCCAATCCAAAAACGAATTTGCAAATGTATGCAGCATTCCTAAGTATTTTTCAAAAGTAACATAGTAGTTGGAGAGAACCTCTTAATGGCTGTAGGGCACAAATCTGCCTAACAATTATGGTGATATCTCACTAGCAGAATCAGTATTCAGATAATATTTGAAGGATAAATATTGATCGGAAACTGATAAACAAGTCTCCTTCAAATAATTTTCCAATTTGTAATTAATTACAAAGTTATTATCAAAAGTATTATAAGTCCAGATGACACTTGTCAAAAAAATCTCTTGGCAAGGATGGGAACTTAACCCTCATGCTGGTGGTGGTAAATTTGGCCAATACAAAATGATGCATAAAACCTGAAGAATAACTGAAACCCTGGCACGTGGGTACTCATCTGAGAGTATTCTGTGTGAGCTATCCAATGCATACCAACATGACAGGGTTTAGATAATTTTTCAAAATCTTGCATCCTTGTGCTTTGGATGAAAGTAGCCTTAGCATTGGAAGGGTTGATAAGGCAAGATGGGGCTATATATTACATATCTTTTCCTCTTTTCTTTTCCAGCTGTTTGAGTTGCTGAACTTCCTGGCTGAGAACTTTGTGTTCACATATATCGGAGTCTCAACTCTCACCTTCCAGAAGCACTTATGGAACGTGGGATTCATTTTCACAGCACTTGTATCCTTGAAACTATCATCATGATACTCATTATGATAATAATACTTGATGTAGTTTGTATTTTGATATGTTAAAGAATATACCAAGCTAACTTGCCGTCTGTGCAGAAATATCAATTTCTAAGAATATACTAGGCTAACTTGACTTCTATGGAACAAAAGTAATTTGATGTCTAAAAAGATAACGTTGGAAAAAAATTGAAAATAAAACGAGAACTTATCTGGGGAGCATTCTGTAATCTTTAGTTCCCCTGAATTAACATTGGTACGTCAGCTTTATCATGGTAGAAAAGGTGGCAATTTATTCCTTGTATGCACATGTTTTCCTTAACAGCTCCTCAGTTGGCTGTGGTCATTGCAAGAAGTTTAACAATTTATCCCCTCACCTTTTTGTTAAATCTGGGTCGCTCCAACAAAATTCGCTTCAATTTTCAACATATGATGGTGTTCGCAGGTAAGTCTAGTAAATCTCATATTTTTTCAAATATTGATTACAGTAGAGAAAAGGGTTAACAGAAGGGCCCTGTTGCATAAAACATCTCTATGTTAGGACATCCTAAAAGTTTTCCTTTTTTTCGTTTTCATAGAGAGTATATACAAGTTCAGGATTATTGTAGACGAATCTTTGATGTTTCCATCTCACTTTGTAACCCCAATTCTTGAGTCTTCATTTATTTCTATTTCGTATTTCCTGTCATGTGTTTTGTAATTTCTCTCTTGTTTAGGCCTAAGAGGGGCAATCGCCTTTGCTTTAGCTATAAGACATCGCCTAGAGATAAATTTCTCAAGTGTACCATGCAGGCATTTTCAATGAAGTATATACAAGTTCAAGATCATTGTAGACTTGGTCTTAGCCAGCAGGGCGTCTGGGTGCCTTTTTGGACACCCAAACCCTTAAAAAGCACCCCTCAGGACACCCAAATTTTTCTGTGAGGAATTTCTTAAAATGTCAATCTCAAGCATATTATTGACTTTTTTCATCTCCATGTAATTCCCATGACATTGTATAAGGATATCATACCTTATTTTGATACATTTATACATGTTTATGGTTGAAATCTGAGTATATTGTGGTCCACCTTGAAAATTTGGACGCCCAAAAATTTAACAATTGCTAATTTTAGGCACCCAGTTTCTAAATACTGGCTAAGTCCCTGATTGTAGACAAATCTTTGATTTTTGAACTTCCTTTGTATCCCCAGTTGTATATCCTCTCATGTGTTTCATAATTTCTCTCTTGTTTAGGCCTAAGAGGGGCGATCGCCTTTGCTTTAGCTATCCGGAACACCAACAGTCCGGAGAGGCAGCTCATTTTTTCCACCACACTCATCGTGGTCATTATTACAGTCATCGTCTGTGGTGGACTAACAACGCAAATGTTACAACTGCTGAAAATTCGGTAAGAATCACTGCGCCTCTCAGGGTTATCCTAGTATATACAGGGGACAAAGTAGCTCAATTGGGGCGGGTTTTCTTTGGTTTGGTTTAGCCTCGGGTTCGACGTGGGCCTTGTTCAAAACCATAAACGTTTATCAACGTTGATCCACGTTGATCCAACGTATCCCGTTCAGATCGTCATCGCAAGTAAACGTTGATACCGTTCAGATTCCGTTTTCCCACCTAGTTGATCAACATTGATGGTCCTGAACAACGCCCACTCGAACACGAGGCTAAACCAAACCAAAGAAAACCCGCCCCTGTTAGGTGTCGGACTTGTAATCAGTAGGTCGCTGGTTCAATTCCCGGCCGGGGCACTTTGGTCTGTTCTTGGGCAAGACAGTTGATTCCATATTGCCACAGTTTACCCAGCTGTAAAATGGGTACCTAGCATAAATAAGGCAGTGCTCAGAGCTTGTGCACTATATGCTGCCAGCTGCTCTGGAATATCCCTCGGGGGATTGAAATGGTTTCTTTGTGTACAGGCCTGCTAGGGGAGGAAGGTCGTGTGAACATTTTGGTGGATACAAGACTATAAACTGAATACCTTTATATAAGTTCTGTAGCACAGATGATCAGTCCCCTGCATCTTTCGGGGGACAGAATTTACATCAGTTGGCACTATATTATTAGCTTGATCTCAATAATGGAGAGCTCAATTCATAAAATCAACAATTTCTCTTATTCAATGAAATCTGCTTAAAATGATATATTTGAGAATATGTAAGAGGTCCTACTAGTCATGCAGTCTGATAGTTTGCCAACTTTTAAAGTAGAGCTACACTCACTGCCCACAAACTTTAAAAACATTTTAAGCAGCCCAGTTAAGTGGGCATTTTTGTTTATTTTCCTGACTGCCAAGCATCTTCGCCATGCTTCATATGTTCAACGCAAAGCTTCATATGTTCATGACCATGCTTCATATGTTCATGACCATGCTTCATATGTTCATGGCCATGCTTCATATGTTCATGACCATGCTTCATATGTTCATGGCCATGCTTCATATGTTCATGGCCATGCTTCATATGTTCATGGCCATGCTTCATATGTTCATGACCATGCTTCATATGTTCATGGCCATGCTTCATATGTTCATGACCATGCTTCATATGTTCATGGCCATGCTTCATATGTTCATGGCCATGCTTCATATGTTCATGACCATGCTTCATATGTTCATGGCCATGCTTCATATGTTCATGGCCATGCTTCATATGTTCATGACCATGCTTCATATGTTCATGACCATGCTTCATATGTTCATGGCCATGCTTCATATGTTCATGGCCATGCTTCATATGTTCATGGCCATGCTTCATATGTTCATGGCCATGCTTCATATGTTCATGGCCATGCTTGACTGCTCACAAACTTGAATGGCTCGATTACTGAAGCCAGTCGAGCCGAGCTCGAGCTGGAGCAGTCAACTCTTCTCTGTAGGAAACACAAACCTGACACAGAATACTTAACACACCTCCTCACTGCTTATCACTGTCAAGTCTTAGTACAATCCCCAATGTATACAGCCAGTATTGACTGTTGTACTGATATATATATATATATTCCTATCCCCCTGTCTGTGTTTCAGAGTTGGTGTTGATGATGATGCAGAAGCTCAGAACTTTGAGCCAGTGAGAACGGTAAGCACCTATCTTAGCTACTAGATCATACTACTGAGGTTCCAGCCATATTGCATTGCACCCCTTACATTATATACCAACACTTATGAGCTGCCCTGTAATGCTGTATTTTTAGGATGTCTTAAGTATCTGAATAATCACTATATAGATAAATGGAAAGGGATTTGTTGAAAACCCCCAACAGCTCCCTTGATCATTGTAAGTTAGACATGTATTTATATGAGTGTGTATCAATATGTATATATATATATATATATATATATATATATATATATATATATATATATATATATATATATATATATATATATATATATATATATATATGTGTGTATATATATATATATATATATATATATATATATATATATATATACATATATATATATACATATTTATGTGTGTGTATGTATTATATGCATATATTATTTTAGTTAATATGCATATGTATATTTATGCACACAAATATAAGTTGTTTAAGACAGAAATATCATGGGGACTCAGTATGAGTTATATGGGTGTGTAAAAATGTTGTTTTGCATTTAGAACAACTTTTTTCTTATAGAATGTTTATTTTGATTTTGGAAGATCACATCACTCCTCTCCTCCTTATCTCAACTCCTCCTCTTTAACTCTTTTATGACAAATGCACCTTCCTTATGTGTCTGAGATGCTGCTATTTTGAAAAAAATAAGTTGAAATTAATATTGAAAGTATCAAACCAACCATGTTTTCCTACTCTAATAAACGCTGTATAATTTTTAATTTTTATTTTTTCGAAAATTTTGCTGTTTAATTTTTAATTTTTATTTTTTCGAAAATTTTGCTTTTTGAAAGATATTTCTGAAGTTGTTGAGAGTAAAGATGACTACCTTATCTGATATTGAATTATTTCCTTAAAATATCCTCAATTTCACTACCCCTCACACCAGGAATATTCGGCCATTATTCATTTACAAATTTCCTGCAGTATCCCACTTTTTAGATATGCACACGCCTCTCACTGAAATCCCTTTTCATTTCATTCATAATATCACTTATGTTTTCTTCTTTTAATGCTCATCGGTATCTGTTGATTTCAAAGTCACTTACATTTCACATGGCCATGATTTTATTTTCAATGATTATGATTAAAACGACTTCATCCAATCCTTTCTTGATTTTTTCCATGATATAGATTTCCACGGCTTTTAAAAATGATAAACATATTAGGGGAATGAAATTTCTCAACTACAATTATGTAGCAACTCACTGCAGGCATTTTTATAACGTCTGTTTTGTAGTGTGTATCTTAAACCCATGAAAGCTTAGGAGTACTTCGATAAATTGTCATCAGGATCTATAATAACTTTGACAATAACTTTGGAATTGAAAATGATTTTACAAAATATTTCAAGGAGAGTTGTTGGTAGTGTTCTTATCAACATTTCTCCTTCAAATATTTGCCCAACTATGCTCTCACTTGAGAGATTTTATCCAAATTGTCAAGCTCGATTTTACAGTGATCATTAACCCATTTACACTCAGAGCGGCCAAAAGAGGCCTGATAATTTTGGAAATATTTTACTTACAAAGTCATTTTCTTGAAAACATTTGAAGGAGAATTGTTTATCAGAAGTCAAACAACAACTCCCCTTTAAATATTTTGTGAACTTTCGCTTTATTCACAAGTTATTTTCAAAAGTATGAGAGTAGCAGACGACACTTTCTAGAGAAACTCTGAGTGCTAATGGGTTAAACCCATGAATGCTTAGGAGTACTTCGAGAAATTGTCATCAGGATCTTTAATACTTTTAACAATAACTTTGGAATTGAAAATGATTTTACAAAATATTTCATGGAGAGTTGTTGGTAGTGTTCTAATCAACATTTCTCCTTCAAATATTTGCCCAACTATGCTCTCACTTGAGAGATTTTATCCAAATTGTCAAGCTGTTTTTTACATTGATCATTAATGGGTTAAATACTATTAAATACTTTTATATTTTTGCTTCATTCCAATAATAAATCACTCTCTGAATAGAGATCATATCGAATTTAAAAAATATTTCACAGTTTTTAAACCAATGAAACTATATGGTTATTATACCATTTTTCTTTTTGATGAAAATTTGCCTTTATTGAGACTACATGATTAAATACAATATTATTTTTATTTTTCAATAAAAGTACATATATATGAGCATACTGCTCAAAAATGTAACCCCTTAAATAAGCAGTGCAATATTCATATAGCCCCCTTTACAACATTGACATTAAGTAAAACAAAAATGATAGATGTGACGAGATGACTTTTTTTATTGCACTCGTTTACAATGCAGAGTTCCACCGTAATTAACGCATTCCATCTGTGTGTAGAAAATAGCCTTTATTTTCTTTATTGTCTTACCTTACCTTACATAGACATTAGATTATAAAATTTTATTTCATTTTGATTAAAAAAAAATCAAAGAAATCAGTATTTTGAATTTTACATCATCAGAATAATTTTGCAAAGTGTTTTGGCTATTAATGTAGTTTTATGTTATTCTTCTATTTTTTCAGTTAAACAATGAGATTCATCTTTTTGCCACACAATACTGAAATCATAGATTTAAGATTTTAGGACTAGAGTCAATGAATAATGCCCCTTTTCTAAAAACCAAGTTCATTTAGAACTTTGGCAAATATTATAAAAAAAAGGTGAATGATAAAATGTTTGCTAGTGGAAGGTAATATTTCTGTACAAGATGCCTGGATTTTAAAGAAAACACTATTTAAGTGCAGATATAAAGCTTAAACTCACCACTAGACACCTAATAGTTATTACCAGTAGGTATACCCTATATACCATTAATCTCCTTAGTTAAAGATACAAATGTATGAAAAAGTTAAAAAGTGATATATATATTTATATATATATTTATTTATTTACACACAAATGTTTAAATGCACACACATAAACATATATTGCCAGTACAATATGTTTATATAGATATCAATACATAAACTGTGGGAAATGATGTATATATTTCTGAGAGGTTGAAAACCCTGAATAAATTTCACTGTATAGTAACTGGTCTTTAATTGAAGAAGAGAAAATTATTTCAGAAATATGTGAATCATGAATATAAGAGAAGAAAGTTTGTTTATTTCAACATGCAAACCATAAACAGATAGAATTTTATTATTGGTTCGAATAATTTAAATTTATTTTCATTATTTGATTCTATCACCCCTAACAGTATGCACCATTGATTTGCATTTACCAGTTCACCTCAGCAGTTGCCCATAATGCAATGCTCTGTCATGTGACTTATCATGTGACTATATGATATCCCATGTGACTTATCATGTGACGTCCTATGTGACTTATCATGTGACATCCCTTGTGTTATCCAAATATTAAATAAGACTTCCAAAAATTCTAAATTTAATCTAATCAGTGCAATGTAAATCAAATGGGCATATCTGTTACCTTCAAACCCCATGGCCCCAGGTGGCCATGATCGGAACTGTCATCCCACCTTATTCGCTGTCTTTTAGAAAACAGACTCTTTCTTGCCAAAAGAAATTTGATCTAATCAGTACATTGTAATGAGAATTACAGTCAATAATATACATACATACAGTGCAAGTCAAATGAGCATATCT
>OZ012698.1:5065303-5077803 GCA_963942565.1 Maea johnstoni
TATATATATATATATATATATATATATATATATACACACACATATATATATATATATATATATATATATATATATATATATATATATATATATATATATATATATATATATATATATATATATATATATATATATATATGTATATATATATATATATATACATGTATATGTATAATTATTAAATATTATAAAAAGTATAATAATGTGATAAAAAGCTCTGGTCTCACAGATATCACTAAATAGTCAGGATGTTTTTGAATGCTAGAGACATGAATTTGATAAATGCTTTAGAAGGTGTGATCAGTGAATATGAATATTATATGTGGAGATATATCAGAAATATTTTATTAGAATCTGCTAATGCTATCTACAATATTTGTTTTAAACTTCTAACTGAAATGAACATAGATGTATAAGGGTGTGGTGTTGGTCAGTTGTCAGACCTCCAGAAGCATTGGAAATGTACAGGTTAAGGAAAGAAATAAAAAAAAGCATGCTAAGCTTTTATTTTAACCCTTCCAATGCTGAGGCTACTTTCATCCAAAGCACAAAAACGCAAGATTTTTTAATTTGATCTAAACCTTGTCATGTTGGTACTCATTGGATAGCCCTCTCTGAGTACTCTCATATGAATACTCATTTGCCAGGGTTTCAGTCATTTCTGAGGTTTTTTGCATCATTTTGTATTGGCCAAATTAGCCACCAGCATCAGAAGGGTTAAGCCAGTTATCCTTGAGTGACCAATGAAGACCTGGCTATTTTGGTGGTATCCATCTAAAATAAAGATTATTATTATTATTATTATTATTATTATTATTATTATTATTATTATTATTATTATTATTATTTAAAAATGGGAACATTTGGAAAATATCAGAAGCAAATTGTCTGTTTGTTCCTGATCGATATTTATCTCCTCAATATTTTCTCAAAAATGCTCTCACCTATAAAGATACCTCTGAAATAGAAGGGTGTTTTTGGGACTCACCAAGGATGAATGGGACATCTTCCTAATACAGCTTCTAACACTGAAGCATGGAGCTCATATCTAAAAAATAAATTCTTACTTGAAATGTTTTTTCTTGCTACTGCATTGAGACAAAGAACCAGAAGCATAACATGAACACTGCAGAATATTAGGTGCCTTGTCTCGTTTTACTAACAGACAACAAATGATGTCAAGTGTTTTGTAACAAAAAACAAAACGACTAACATTGATGCCATTAACGGCACTCTTGTTTGCTTTATTTTGTCAAATTATGATTTGGCACTGTAAATTGTATAGCAATTTATGATTATAACCATCATGCTAACAGAAACCTTAAAATTTGTTCAACTAAAATGTTACATGTCTATTATTAAAAATAATTGTATGTCTTTGGAATTTAATTTATCCTTTAACAAATGGCAAATAGGAAAATTGGTTTCATTCATTTTTGAACAAGTGAAATTGGAAATAGGATAAAAAAAAAACATTTAATTTCTGTGTGATTGAAATCAAATTATATTGTAAAATAGTTAACTAAATATTCCTTGAAAATCGACACATGTCTGTGAATATAAGAACATATCTCTCTGGTTAAGTAATAGTAAATGAATAAGGTTTGACCTATAAAATTCTCGAAATTTCCTTTTTTTACCCCGCAATGATTTTCTTAATTGTCCAACCATTTCGATGTCTTTTATCAAAAGTTCTTTTTGGTTAATTTTTTGTATCTATACATATATAATATATATTTTCAACCTTACAAAAAGAAAGGCGAAATTGAGTAAATGTTTGATCATTTTAGAATGCATTTTACCTATAAAAGGAAGTTCACCAAGATTCCATGAACCCCCTACCTTTCCCAGAATCTACCCTTATAATATCTACCCTTTTTTCATGAAGATCTCGTATACATTCCAACATGCTGGTTACCTGTCCCACTTCCCTGAGAGTTTCAGGGATGTATGTTGTCTCAATTCTCAATACTGTCTGCGGTGAGACAAGGAACCACAGATGTCATTCTTATGATGCCTTTGCTCTCTTTTCTAGTACTATGCCATTACTCCCCTGTCCTTGCAGCAAGTAGGTCACAGCGCCCTAATTTTGTCTGATCACTCACAAGGTTGAAAAACAGAAATTGAATACTGTAGAACACGAAATTCACGCGTGTCCCAAGTATAGCGAATTGAGGAGTTTTGCATCATAACGTATCTTTATGTTAGCGACGATAGCCGCCGCTGACAGCGCCAGTACAGTAATAAAAAAGTACAGCGTTTTTATATATAGCGAAGCGGAACCACACGCTCAGTACGCTATATATAAACACACGCGGAAATTTCGTGTTCTACAGTAAATCTATGACTGCAAAACATTTTGATTTTTTATAAATCATAATGAAACCAATTTATTTAATTGATATTTTTATTATTTTAATTTTCATTTTAAGTATGGATGAAATGAAATAAAATCATGTAATACACAGAATAATTTTGAGAAATCAACTCAATTTTTTTCCTTTATGAAATCAGTGGTATAAACTGATAATTTTATAATTGGTTTTGGCTAATTTTTAAGGAATGGCCAAATACCAATTGAAAAAAATGAATGAAAATACATTTTATTATCAAATATTTTGTGAAACAACCTTGTGGGGAGAAACATCTATTGAATATTGTATCACTATGGTAACCACTGCTGTCTGTCACCTTGGTAGCCACTGCTGCATCGCACTGTTACTATGGTAACCCACTGTGCTATAAGGTGTTTCTGTTCCCTGAGTTATGTGTTCTGTCATTTTAGCATCTGCTGTGTTTTTGAAAGCAGAGGAAGCTTTTTACTGAACGTAGAATTCTCTTTTTGTAGTAGCTGTGATAGAATAAGATTTTTTCTTCTCGTGATATTCACAATGAAGCCGATCATCGTCCTCTTTGAGACCAATTCCTGCAAAACCTTTTTTTATCTCTTCACCTTAAGAAAGTCACACAAATGCCTAATAAGCTACCCCTACGGCCATGTGGCCCAGTGTATTATGCATAGAGCTGCACTCACCACTCACAAACTCGAGTGGCTCGAGCACTAAGGCAGGCGAGCCGAGCTCGAGCTGAAGACGTCAACTCGCGAACTCGTCTATGTTTGGAACACAAACGTAACACAGACCATCTAACAAAAACTTTCTTAATACTGCTTATCGCTGTCATGGTTTTTTTACAATCCCACATATATGAAGCCAGTGATGTACCACTCAATAGAAAGCAATATGTAAATATCGATATGTATTCTTCTATGCAGTTACATTTTGAAATGAAATAACCATGTAAATGTTAGAAATTCGCCATCAATAAAGTATTTTTTAATTGTTGGGCTGTATAATGAAAATTTATTTTTAAAAAACGCGCATCCACAAGCTCATGAGCTCATGAGTCAAAATGGTGGTGAGCTCATGAGTTGATCTCCCTCTGTGAGTGCAGCTCTTATTATGCACATACCACTCTCCCTGTATAGGATGAGATTTGAAGACCTCTTTTGAAAAGTAACCAAGTAGTGGGTGTTTTTCCCTGGTTACCCCCAATTTAAGCTATCATTAACAATTGGATAGTTATAATTAGGTCTAGAATGCAGAAAAGTAATTTCCATTCCAAATTATGTCAAATCCTCAATATTTTCGTGGTTGAAATAAATAACTGACTTGCATTATGGGTAAAGGTACAATTTGAAATATGTTGCTCTTGTTTTTTCAAAGGTTTTAGTTATAAGATATTAGGCTTGAGAAATGTAGGGCCAACACTGCAATAACTGTTCTTAACCCATTTACACTCAGAGCGGCCAAAAGAGGCCTGACAATTTTGGAAATATTTTATTTACAAAGTCATTTTCTTAAAAACATTTGAAGGAGAATTGTTTATCAGAAGTCAAACAACAACTCCCCTTCAAATATTTTGTGAACTTTCGCTTTATTCACAAGTTATTTTCAAAAGTATGAGAGTAGCAGACGACACTTCCTAGAGAAACTCTGAGTTCTAATGGGTTAACAATTAATGCTTTAAAAGAATTCCTCCAAAATTGTTGTCTGGAACTATAATACTTTTGACAATAACTTTGCAATCAAGAGGGATATAAAAAATATTAGAAGTAGAATTGTTGGCAATGTTCTGATTAACATTTCTATATCAAATAGTTTCCTAACGACCCTTTTTTCCACGGGATTTCATCAGAATTGTCTGCCGTAGGCATTAATGGGTTAATATACATGGTCTGCAGTATTTTCTTACATGGTCAATGGACTGATTCAATACCTTTTGAGTGCTCTTGAATGGCCCTAATCTATCATCATAGTCAGCAAGGATTGCAAAGGGTTCAACTATGATAGGTATACTGGTTTCAAGATTAGCAATCATTGAATGATCAATGAAGATATACACATATACTGTACTACATGGCGGAAGGACTGCATGCATACATTATGTATACATACCTATGTAAATATATATACATATATATATATATATATATATATATATATATATATATATATATATATATATATATATAGATAGATAGATAGATAGATAGATAGATAGATAGATAGATATATATAATACCTACACACACCCATACATACATACATAAATACATACACATATACATACATACATACACACATACATACATATATACATACATACATACATACACACATACATACATATACAGGGTGCAGCATAAGCTGCCCTTAAAGCTGACTTGCCCCGCCGGCACTTCCACTTGCCCTGCCACTCAGCTAAACAAAAGTGAGTTTGGACTTTAGCCCAAACATCACTTGCCGAGCGGGGCAAGTCAGGGTCTTGTTTAGCTTGCCCCATTGCTGTTTTTGGCCGAATTCACTTGCAACTTGCAACGGGGCCAGTGGTTATGTTGCACGCTGGTATAATACATATACATACATACACATATTCATACACACATACACACAGACATGTGTACATACATACATGCATACTCACATGTACACATGCAAGCATATTTAGATACATATATACGCACATGCATAAGTGCATAATTGCTACACTTAAGTTGCATCCACCCTACTGCCTGATTGTGTTTGGTTGTGCATTGAAGTGGAATGTTGATATGGTCCGCTCTTCCCCAAGGCTTTTCAGTGATTCAACAACATCAAGAAAAAAAAAGAAATACATTTCTCTAACAATAAATCAATTATGTTGTATCACCACATGAATATCTTGGGGTTGAATGGGTTAAAAAGGTCATAGGTCAAGTGCACGATACTTCATTCTATTCATGTAGCATGCTATCCGTTAGACTGGATTTGTCCTTGATCATTTTTGTAGTGAATATATGTAATTATTCTCATAGTAATGAGAAGTGTTAAGGAACTTCTTTAGAAATCTTTTGTTGAGAAGATTCTACATATCACTGAATTTTAACCAATTAATTGGTAAGGATAATGATGCCCCTTTTATTTCTTGATTTTGGTATTTTATTTGAGTTCAAGTAATTTATTGTTGAGTTGTAGTATAGAAATAAGAAGTTGAAAGACAGAAC
Source organism: Maea johnstoni (assembly GCA_963942565.1). Lineage (NCBI taxonomy): Eukaryota > Metazoa > Annelida > Polychaeta > Spionida > Magelonidae > Maea > Maea johnstoni. The sequence continues at coordinate 5,070,849 of OZ012698.1, forward strand.
AAGAAAGGGATTCTCTTTATAGCTATGTTATCATATTGATTCTCAGTTTTCAGTGGTCATACTTCGTAGACAGTGTGTTTGAAAAAGATGTTTTCTTCAGATTCTCATGCGCAGTTTTTCCAGTTTTATTGTAACACTTGTGAAGATCGCACTACCAAAAGCCAGATATAAATAATGTTTTCTGTTATTTCACATTGCAAAATTCCTCTATAGATTATAACATATGTTTGCTTAATTTGTTAATTGCACATGGCAAATTCACCTTTGCACTTCTTGAGAGAGTTTGTCAGAGAGAGATTTCTGCAGCTTTAACAAGATCACCGACTTCTAGGAGAAAACTTGAAGGCAACAACTGCAACTAAGAAAATTACTAGATAAATTGCACAATATCAATATATAGCATAAGAACTGAGAGGCTTTAAATTGACAATATATTTGCATGATAACCCTTAGTCCCAGCCACTCTAGTTCTTAGATTAGATTACATAGACAACTAGTAACTTTGTAAAGATGTTATTTGCCAAAAAAAATTCTAGGTATGCCATATTCTGTCGTAGACTCAGAGGGTGTTCAAGGGTTTAATGAACACCCAATTGCCAATTGTAGGCACCCAGTTTCTAAATACTGGCTAAGACCATGGGTAAATGTCTTTGATTATTGTTGGATATGTTATAAATGTCAATGTTAGAGGGCTAAACTACCGGTATGTTTAATGTGGAGGGCCTGTGTCTGTATTTCATTGAATTGTATTGTATTGTATTGAATGGATTTTCATTGTATTGTATTTTATTATATTTGATTGAATTGAATGAATTGTATTGTATTGTATTGTATTATATTGTATTGTATTATATTGTATTGTGTGTTTCAGCAGAGTCCGAGTGAGCCGTCGCCCCAAGGCCCACATGTTGATACGCGCACCACGAGCGGCAAAGCCTGGCTCGTCCTCAAGTGGTACAACTTTGACGCAAAGTATCCTTTACACAGCTACATGACAAGTGTTGTCTGAACCTGCCATACTTTTAAAAATAACTTTGGAAGGAAGCATTTATTCACAAAATATTTGAAGGGGGGTTTTGAGAATCATTCTGAAGTACACTTACCCTTCAAATATTTTCATAAATTTGCTTAAGTATCACCATTATTGTCAGGCGTTTTTACACAATTAACCAGTTGAAAATGCCTGAAGACCTACATGATAAGTGTCGTCTGGACCTGTCATACTTCTGAAAATAACTTTGGAATTAAGTTTCAATTTGCAAACTATTTGAAGGAAAGTTTGAGAAAATGTTATAATGAACAAATCTCCTTCAAATATTTGCCAACCATTGCTTTTATTAGAGAGATATCACCAAAATAGTCAGGCGGTTTTCAAATATTTTCCAATCATTGCTTTTGTACAAGAGATCATATCACCAAATTGTCAGGCGGTTTTAGGCACTACAGGCATGAAAGGGTTGAACAGTATAGCTGTCTGTTAGTCATTTGTTAACCCATTAACACTCAGAGTTCCTCTTGAAAGTATCGTCTGCTACTCTCATACTTTTGAAAATAACTTGGGAATAAAGCTTAAGGTCACACAATATTTGAAGGAGAGTTGTACTTTGGCTTCTGATTAACATTTCTCCTTCAAATATTTTTCAAATAACACTTTTGTTAGAACAATATTATCAAAATTGTAAGTTTTGGTCGCTCTGAGTATGAATGGGTGAAATAAAAAGTCAGTCTTGGCCAACAATATATTGACATGAAACCTTTCTTGAAACTAAACAAAAAATCTTTTAATTTTTAAAAAGCACCCCTGGTAGTTGTCTCTATATCATGCAATAAAAAGATCCTATGATATTATAATCATAATCATAATCGTATGACTACTGTTTGTTCCTTAATCGTTGTTCAGATTTATGAAACCTTTATTAACACACGCGAAACCGCCATTGACGGAGACCTTACCCCGCTGCTGTCTCCCATTGGCTAAATTACTCACCACAGACGAGCAGCGAACGCAGGTAAGTCAGATAAGTGTCGTCTGGACCTGTCACACTTTTACAAATAACTTTGGAAGGAAGCATTTACTCACAAAATATTTGAGGGGGAGTTTTGAGAATCGTTCTTAAGTACACTTCCCCTTCAAATATTTTCAAAAAATTGCTTAAGTATCACCATAATCGGCTGGTGGTTTTTACACAGTTAACCATTTAATAATGCCTGTCTCCCATTGGCTAAATTACTCACCACAGACGAGCAGCGAACGCAGGTAAGTCAGACCAACTCATAATCTTATCCAGCAGGGCGTCTGGGTGTTATTTGGATACTAAAACCCTTAAAAGTCATCCTTCAGGACACCCAAATTGTTTTGTGATGAATTTCTGAAAATGACTATTTAGAGAATATAATTGCTAAAATTCCGTAGCATTGTATTTAGTGATTATGCCTTATTTCAATCAGTAAATATACGTTTATGGTTGTTATCTGAGTATATATTATCGTCTCCCTGAAGAAGCTGGGGGTGATTTGCGTTTATCTATTTGTTGGAATTTGTGTCACTTGTAGGTAAGTGAGACTTAGTCATGATGCGTTGTTGGGGGACCCGTTGTGGGGGACCCGCGAACATTCTATTAACAATTTCGAGGCCACACACGCATATACTGTAAAACCCTTTATTACCACGCACATTTATTTTCATGTAAATGCCGTCTGAATCAGATCGCGGCCATTTAATTACACGCATCAACTTTATTACCGCTAGATTGGGCATTGTTATGCTATTTTAAACGTATATCAGCGCCAGTAATATACGCGTTATCACCACCTAGCACGAAATGCGTGAAATTAAAAGCAGCGCGATAATAATAACAGTATGCATTTGTGGCGCATAACCTATTGCATAACCTAGAGATCCTTGTATGTGTGAGGTCATAGGTTCGAGTCTGCGCTGGATCCCCATTAGCAGCGTTGTGGAGGGCTATTTGTAAAGAGTAGGGAATTTCTTTCCGATTCCAGGCTTCTATCCTTTCGCCATATGACCTAAGCTGTTGAAAATGACATAAGAATAGTTTCTTCTTTCCTTCAACCAAATGGTAGCATGGAATATTTTCAGATGCATTTCAAGGTAATTTTTTTTCCATATTTTCCCCGATATTTTTCATATTATGTATTTGTTTCAGGATCACCGATCGCGTGAGGATTCTGACGTAGATCTGATCATAGATGACCAGGAGTTGTCATACGGGGATCATAACAGCATCACCAGCATCTCTGGCTCCACAGATCCCGGGCGCAGGGGAATACTGCAGGTGAGTTGCCATGACAACCACGTATGCATTCCTTGATTAACACACTAACAAACACGCTTTATCAGCCATAGTATCCAAAACAAAGAGAACAGTCAGGGACAATCTGACTTTTTGATGTCGACCTTTGTCTTAGCCACCAGGGCGTCTGGGTGTCATTTGGACACCCAAACCCTCAAAAATCACCCTTCAATACACCCCCCAAAAATTGTGAGGAATTTCTAAAAATGTCAATTTGAATATTTTTCACCTCAATGCAATTACTGTGGCATTTTATATGGACATTATGCTGTATTTCTTTAAGGAAATACATGAATATCATTGTTGTAATCTGAGTATATTGTGGTCTCCCTTGAAACATAGAACGCCCAAATATTTTACAATTGCCAATTTTGGGCACCCAGTTTCGAAATCCTGGTTAAAACCCTGCTTTCAAATCTAATTTTGAGATTACAACTTGCCAAGTGGGGCTAGTTATTCATGGTTTATGCTTGCCCATGGTCCATTACTACTTACTAGTGCTGGGACTCGGCCCAAAAACATGAACTCGCGCGCTCGCCAAATCTAGCGACCAAAACTCGAGTCAATATCAAGTTTTGCGCCACATTGACAAGATCGTAAGGCAGACTATTTAATACAAAAGTGCGCTGCGGCATATGCCAGGCACACTTACGGTGTACCGCGGCATTGAGAATCGGTGCACCAGAAAATGGCGTATTACACATTTGACACGCGCACAGAGACCTAAGAAAAAGCATTTTATTTCTGGAAATCTGGTGCAAATTTGGACATTTTGGCCATCGCTAGGCTACACGTGCATCCGGAGCATGTGTTGCTATCAAAATGAGCTCTTAATTTACGAGCGATCAATTTTTGGACTCGAGCGCTCAGATCGGAGGCCCCAGCGACCAAAAGCTTGAGCTTCCGATTACTCGTCCCACCACTACTACTTACATGGCAAATGGGCAAGCACTAATGTTGGTACCTGCTGCACTGTTATACGCTTTGGATTGTTTCATTGACAACACAGGTTTTCAATGAGAAGCATTCAGTTTCTTAGTAATATAGATAGGGGAATATTTCTGAATGATTAATTTTGAAAATATTCCTGAATGCAGTCAGTTGGGAAAAATTTAAATAAAATATTATGGTATATCATATTAAAAATTGAAATCTTTAAAATATGGAGTGATTGCTAGATAATGACTAATTGATGTTTTGTTAATCGTCAGGTTTTTATTTCAACTGTTTATTTTCCTTGCACTTTATTAAATAACCATTGTTGATTTTTAGTCAATATCAGTTAATTGTGTTCTTGTTTCCTTAATTCCCTTTCTTATGAAAAAGAACTCGATACAATTAAGGAATATCTTTGTATGATGTTTTAGAGAACACTAAAAAATACATAAACAATACTGTCGTTATTGGTACAGAAAAATCCTTTTCTCAGCAACTAATAAATCTTAACCCATTCACACTCAAGAGTTACTCTCGAAAAATCGTCTGCTGCTTTCATACTTTTGAAAATATCTTGGGAATGAAGCGAAATTTCACTAAATATTTGAAGGAGATTTGTTGTTTGTCTTCTGATCAACATTTCTCATTCAAATGTTTTCAAAAAATGCTTTTGTAAGGGAAATATTTATAAAATCGTCAGGCCTCTTTTGGCCGCTCTGAGTGTAAATGGGTTAGGGTAGAATAGGAGTAAGGGTAACACAGTGCTGGCTTTATGCCAAACACAAGGAATATGTCTAACTTTTTTCTTCGCTACAGCGACAGATACTTCTACTACTGCTGCTATTGCTAATACAATACCAGTTGTAGTACTTTTACTATTTATGATAATGATAGTAATAACAATATAAATGACTATTGTATTGACGATGATATTGATGATGGTGATCATAAAATGATGATGATAGTATAGTGATAATAGTAATAATGATGATTATGATAATAATAATAATAATATTAATGATAATGATGATGATGATGATGATGATAACAATGATGATATTAATGATGATGATGATAATAATAATGATAATGATAATAATAATAATAATAATAATAATAATAATAATAATAACAATAATGATAATGATAATGATAATATTGATAATAATAACAACAACAATAATAATGATAATAATAATAGTAGGCATAGTGGATGTAGTAGAAGAAGTAGATGATGATGATGATGATGATGATGATGATGATGATGATGATGATGATAGGATAATTAGTTATATTATACTATAGGGTTATTTTAGCAGACCACAAATGATCATGTGTTTTGAAAAACCTAATTTAGACTAGAAGTTATTCCCGTGTTACAAAAGGCACCACCCATGACTGATTACGGAACGATAAATTAAAGGTCCAGTGTAAGTAAAAGAATGACAGCAACCATCAACTTAACCCATTAATGCTCAAGAGTTACTTTTGAAATTGTCGTCTGGGTCTTTGACATTTTTGACAATAACTCAGATATTAAGAATGCTTTTAGAAAACATTTGAAGGAGAGTTGTTGGTAATATTCTGATGAACATTTCCCCTTCAAATATTTCCTGAAATATGCTTTTGGCTAAAAGATTTCATCAAAATCATCAGGCTGTTTTAGCCGCTGTGAGCATAAATGGGTTAATAAGTCCAAACTTGTGCAACCCTACTGGTATTACCTTTAGGCTGCTGGTGGCTAATTTGGCCAATACAAAATCATCCAAAAACCTTAAGAAAATGACTGAAACCCTGGCACATGGTGCTCATCTGAGAGTACTCAGCGAGAGCTTTCCAATGAATACCAACATGACAGGGTTTAAATATTTTTCAATAATCTTTCCATCCTAGTGCTGCAGACAAACGTAGCCTCTGCATTGAAAGGGTTAACATGTGTAATTAATTAATAAAGAGGGTGCATGACATTCAACATAAACAGAAAGAGTTGGTATCCCTCAACCCATCCATGCCTGCAGATCTATTTGACGAGTGTTTTCTGCACCCATCTTACTTTTGAAAATAAGGCTTGATTCCAAATAGTGTTGGGACGATCATCGATTATAATCGATAATCAATCGTTTACCTCTCGGATTCTGATTAATTGATTACGAAACTGGCAATCGATAATAAACGGAAAAGGTGACACCTAGTGGCAAAATATAGAACTAAATGACACAAGTTGTCAGCTTTCTAGCTATGAAACTAAGCTCCAAAAACACTTCAAAACAAAGTTAAAGCTAGGTGCTAATAGCAAGTAATTGTCATAGACTCTCACTTATTATTAGGCTCTAGACCTCTAGTACCCAATTACTGCAAAAGTGCGATAAACTGATTATGATCGATAATCGATTGGTTGGCTGTAACTGATTATCGATCATGAAATTGCAACCGATTCCCAACCCTAATTCCAAAGTTATTTTCGAAAGTATATTAGGTCCAGACAATGCCTGTGTTATTGGCAGTTAAGTTCAGTTTTTAACCCATTGGCACTCAAAGCGGCCAAAATAGGCCTGACTATTTTGTTAATATTTTCCTCACAAAAGCGTTTTTATCAAAACTATTTGAAGGAGAAATGTTTATCAGAATATTACCAACAACTCTCCTTCAAATATTTTGTGAGAATTTACTTTATTTCCAAGTTATTTTAAAAAGTATGAAAGTAG
>OZ012698.1:5082803-5133803 GCA_963942565.1 Maea johnstoni
TATATATATATATATATGTATGTATGTATGTATGTATGTATGTATGTATGTATGTATGTATGTATGTATGTATGTATGTATGTATGTATGTATGTATGTATGTATGTATGTATGTATGTATATATATATATATATATATATGTATATATATATATATATATATACATATATATATATATATATATATATATATATATATATGTATATATATACCATAAAGATATGCATATATTCTGCATCTCGCTGAATTGCAGTTTAGCCTATTGCTGATGCATTAGCCTTTGATCCCTCATTTAAGATAGTTGATGACTCTTCTCTCTGATCAGTTGTTTTTAATCCAGCTGTGCTTGAAACAGCAAAATAAAATCAGCAGAAAATATTGGCGCAAATCTTCCAGGTTAAAGAACACTACCAACAATTCTCCTTCAAATAAGCTGAACACGTTAATAACAGCTTATTTGAAGAAGAACTGTTGGTATGCCTGTTACAGGTATAAAAGGGTTAACGAAAATTATGAATAGTAAAAATGACTTAGAATCACACTCCTCATTTTTCAGCATATGCCTTTTTTCAATGGTATTTAGTAATGCTAATCTTTCAACCACATATCTGATAGGTCAATGCTCTTAACAAATGGAGTTGAGAATGAATTCCTAGGATACTGTTAGGAAAATGTCAGAATTTGTAGGAAAATGCCATAAAAATGTATGAAGTTGACAATGCTAAATGTAAGGAAAAAATAGGTTGCCTTTGAAGCAGCCAGTATCTTTAAAATGTATTAAGCTGTTGTATCTTTAACAAAATATCGATATTGTATTGCATTGTAGTGTGAAAATTTTAAAGTAGCCAGTCTCTATAGATCTTTAACTCCTTGATCATTCATGCTCAAGTTCTCCTTGAGGCTAAAGGGCCATTAAAACCTATCACTCATCTGATTGGTTAGCTGCTACCTCTCTCGCCTTATATGGTAGACTCTAGTTACCCGCAGGTCAAGGGTTAGGGTTTATTGGTTACCTAATCCTAACCCTAACCCTTATTCCCCGCGTTATTGAGGTGTTTCCCTGTAGGGGTATACAAGATCACAAGTTTCCACGATGTCATTCTTGAAGCCTGCGGGAAATTTAAGTCTACCACCATGTTTACTGGCAATAAGTGCGCCTCTGGCTTGTCTTACTTCAAAATACTGTAGATTCACAAATGATTGTGTAGAGTAAATTTTGTGAATTTACAGAAAATCAATTTTTTGCGTTTTTTAACTTTGCTAATTGGCCCCAACATGGAGTGCCAGCTATACACTTAAAGTGGCAGCACTAATTATTGCGGATTTTAATTTTGCATCCAAGGCTAAACGATAAAAACGCAAAACGCAATCTTTTCCGAATTTACAGTAACCGGACCATAGGGGTGTCCGAATGTCACATTGTCACACCCAACATGCGACAGAGACCTCAAAACATCGCGACAAGACAAACCCTTTAATCACTGTTTAACTATCCTTTAATCACTGTTTTGGAAGCATGTACATGACCAAATGATTCTGTTTGATTTTTCACTTTCATTTTTAAAGATACCAATTTGGATTGTATTTCAAAAAAGGTTTGCCCTCCATTTATTGGTACCACCCATTGATTGACATAGGTCTTCATTATTGCTATGCATCCGATGACGATATTCAAACTGATTTTTCTCACGGCACCCACCAAAGATTTGCTGTGCTCCAGAAACAATTGTCTGTGCTCTAGGATTCTAAACATTAGACACCTCTTGGACTACCATGTACAGATGAGTGCTCTGTAGTCTTTAAAACTCTTGAATTTACATTGGCGGGTCAGCTATAACCCTTTAGCTGCTGGAACCTAATTTGACCAATACAAAATGATGCGAAAAACCTAAAATAAACCCACTGAAACCCTGGCAAATTGGTACTCATCTGAGAGAGTACTCAGTGAGAGCTATCCTATGAATACCAACATGACAGGGTTTAGATGGTTTTCGAAAATCTTTGCCTCCTTGTGCTTTGGACGAAAGTAGCCTCAGCATTCATTGGAAGGGTTGAGAACTTGTCTGTTAGTCCCTATGAGAATACCAAATGGCGAGAATATCAGCTGTGATACTATCTTATAATGCTAGTAATTGTTTGTGCTTTGATTTCAGCTTGAAACTGATCCAAAAACGCAAAATTTATGAGATATTAAGGTACATTATTCTGCTTTTCTGTTGCTTTTGCTCTTTTCTGTTTTGTTCTGTTCTGTTCTGTTCTGTTCTTTCCTGATTTGCACTTTTCACTCTTAGTTCATTAGAAATGTTTTTGGAGATGGGTCTGGTATCGGTAATTTTGTTTTCTTTGGTTACTAACCCTTTCTTACCTGAAACGTACTCATGGTCCGATTCTTTGATTTCACAGCAATATTTTGAAAAATATTTGCAGAAAGTTGTTCTTCCTTTTATGATTAAACCTTCCAATGCCACACACGCATATATGCGTTTGTTGTATCGTAAACTCCTGGAAATTTAGACCACCTTAAGAATTTGGGCCACTATCATGATTTTGCAAAATAATTAATGGGAAATCTTGGCCACCCTCGGTCTATCGCCAGTTGCCATTTCATGAAATATGGACCTAGCTGTAAATCATTCCAATACAGCATCAAGGCATTTTCAGAAAACATGGGCCACCCTGGACCCATAAAAATCATGATTATTTAAAAATGTCCCAAATTACTGAGAATTTACGGTATGTTTAAATTTATCAGACCATGGGTGCACTCCTGGGTTGTGTGGGGTTTTTGGGTTGTGTGGGTATTTGTACAGGTATTTAGGGTTGATAAAGAGGAATTTGGGTTCATTGGGGGTGCAGTTTAGTTAGTTATGGGTTAAGGGTAGGCATGGAGAATGGCTTTTATATGGAATAGTGGAGACATAAGTAGAGATTGGTACAAGTACTCAGTTCCATACCAAATGTCAATATCGAATAGGAAAAAGCATTGTATCATTTAGAATCTGTTATACTGATACTTTTTAACATAATAAAATTGACTCCTGAAGTTGACTTTGCAAAATTAACAAAATTAAGTCGCTGGGAGGTAAATCGTTATAAATATCGTTACAATAACATGTGAAGGAAATATCAGTATTGCATTGTATAGGGTAAATTTTAAGGGTGCCAATCCTAGACATAAGGGTAACTATGTACAAAGAGTATATAAAACTAATACAAATAGTGTATAAAACCTACTTTGTACACTTCACAATTGATCAAAAGTGTTTCTGTCTTGAAAAAGAAAGTTTTAACCAATTCATGCTCCATAGGAACAGGAAATCTGGGTGAATTTTTCTCACCAGTTGCCTGCACAAACCGATTGTATGGTTTCAGTTACTAAGCCTATGGGTTGGATTGTGTGACAGTATTTTTACCACCACACTTTTCTCTCTGCCGTACTTAACATGACATTGACAGAGTTATCACTTTTAACCCTTTCTTGCTTAAGAGTTCCTATAGAAATTTTCTTTTGGACTTATGATACTTTTAATGATAACCTCAAAATTATGAATGATTCTAGAAAATATTTGAAGGAGAATTGTTGGCAATTTTCTGATAAACATTTCTCATGCAAATATTTTCCTACATGCACTTTTACATGAAAGATAACACAAAGAAGGTCAGGCTACTTTTGGCCGCTGCGAGCATCAATGGGTTAACCCATTAATGCTTAGGAGTTCCTCCAGCAATTGTCATCTGGATCTAGGATACTTTTTACAATAACTTCAGAATTGGGAATGATTTTACAAAATATTTGAAGGAGAGTTGTTGATAATGTTCTGAAGAACATTTCTCCTTCAAATATCTTTCTACGTGTGCATTTGCCTGCAAGATTTCATCAAAATTGTCAGGCTGCTTTTGGCCGCTGTAAGCATTAATGAGTTAAGCTCTCATCGGTCATTGATGCTAAGTTCTGTGATGACTAAATAAATTATAAAGGAAATTGAACAAGACTAAATAAGAAAAGTACCTAGTCATCTGATGTTAAATCTTGATTCATTGAATATTTAAACTGAGTGAAGAAATTCAAGTTTAATTTCTTGAATTTCACAATAGAACCAGAACTTGAAACAAAACTTACTGCACTGGAACCAGGGAATGGTTTAACCCATTCACACTCAGAGTTCCTTCAAAAATTATCGTCTGCTACTCTCATACTTTTGAAAATAACTTGGGAATTAAAGGAAATTTCACAAAATATTTGAACGAGAATTGTTTTGTGGCTTCTGAGAAACATTTGTCTATCAAATGTTTTTCAAAAAATGCTTTTTTAAGTAAAACATTTCTTAAACTGTCAGGCCTGTTTTGGCTGCTCTGAGTGTTAATGGATTAAAGTTTCAAAGTGGGGTTGAATGATATATTTGGCTGGTAGTTGGTTGGTTGGGGGTATAACTCTGTGTCACGCAAGCACTTGCTAGCAAGCATGCCCCTACTTTAACCCATTTACACTCAGAGCGGCCAAAAGAGGCCTGATGATTTTGGAAATATTTTACTTACAAAAGCACCTTGCGGAAAATATTTGAAGCAGAAATGTTGTTCATAAGCCAAACAATAACTCCCCTTCAAATATTTTGTGAACTTTCGCTTTGTTTCTAAGTTATTTTCAAAAGTATGAGAGTAGCAGACGACACTTTTCAGAGGAACTCTGAGTGTGAATGGGTTAACTGCTAGTACTAGTACTTGTTCTACTACTAGTACATGCTGTATAGTAGTATGGTGAATTCTGCTATCTTCCTTCAAAATCTTAACTAAACCCCTTCTGAGCACTTGCTAACTAAACCACACCCCTTCTTAACCAATCAAATCCACCCATTTTACCCATTTATGCTTCGAGCTCAATTTCTAAAAGTGTCGTCTGGATCTTTGACTATCTTAGAAATGAATTTTTAGTAGATCATTTATTCAAAAGTTATTTGAAGGAGTTTTGTAGATTTGGATCTGGTAAACACTTCTCCTTTAAGTATTTTCTTAAAATGTCTTTGTCTCAAAAATATTACCAATTCAGTCAGGTCTTTTTTGGTTGCACCTGGCACGAATGGGTTAAACCCTTCATGGCTGTAGCAGCCAAAACAATCTGACAGTTAGTGTGATATCTCTTTAACAAAAGCAATATTTAGAAAATATTTGAGGGAGAATTGTGTATTAGAACTCACCTTCAAATATTTTGCAAATCTATGCTTCTTTCCAGAGGTGTTTTCAAAAGTATGACAGGTCCAGAGGACACTGGTCAAGTAAATCTCAAAGCATGAATGGGTTGACCCATTATTGCTTAAGAGTTCTTGAAGAAATTGTCGTCTGGATCAATGATACTTTTGATAATAACTTTGGAATTAAGAATGATTTCGAAAAATATTTGAAGGAGTATTATTGGTAATGTTCTGAACAACATTTTAGCGTCAAAAGTTTTTCCAAATTTGCTTTTGCCTGCAAGATTTTATGAAAATTGTCAGGCTCTTTTTGGCCTCTGTAAGCATTAATGGGTTAAACTGTGTGGTCCATAACCCTTCCTAGAACCCAGAAGTACCCTCGTGGTTCAGAGGTTTTACTATAACTCTAAGCCTCTCTTTGTGGTTATAAAGTGTGAAAAAGTTGTTCATTTAAGTATAGATTTTAGCTTAATTGAAATCATTTTAACATTTGTGTAATGGCCACAAGAGGGTTTCCCAAGTTTATTGGTAAAGATAATGAGTGAAATAGAAAATACAATGGAAGTATTCTTTTTTATCTCTGAAATATATACACATATTTTTTGTGAATCAATTCAACACAATGCACATTGAGTTAGATATTTTACTTATTTAATTCAATAGCAATTATGTTAGTCATCTTTTTTCTGTTTTTCCTTTTACTAAAAAAAAAGTAAACAAATGGAGAAACATTTATGATATTCAGTTTTCAGTTATTATTTTATTTTGCGAATATATAAGTTTCTCCAACAGACAGATCAACTAGTAAGTAAGTACATCAGTGAAAAGTATTATTCCAAAAATATATGAATCAAATCAATTATCAGAGACTCATTTTGGTGTGGCTAATTAATTTATTCCAATCTTTTGATTTTATTATTATTATTTTTATTATTATTATTATTATTATTTTTATTATTATTATTATTATCATTATTTTATCATAATTATTATTATCATTATTATTATAATCATTATTATTATTATTATTATTATTATTATTATTATTGTTATTATTATTATTTTCAGATTGACGAGGATGCTGCACTTGGTGACCTTGGCCTAGGCGATGACGGTCAGCCGATCCACACGACCCAGACACGCGTCAGAATTCCCGGGGCACAGTCCGGACAGCAAGTATAGCGCTAGGCAGAACGCCAAGATGACAGTATCCCACATAAACATTCTACACGCCAGGCCTCGACGCTAACTTTGAAAGTTACTGGCCCCGTAGGAACAGAAGGACCAATGATCTACTGGTCCTGCAAAAATTTTACTGGTCCTAGAAATTTTTCTCATAACATTATCAGGCATTTAATGTACCTGATGTGGGGGAAAACTTTTTTTTAAATTTTTTGTACATTTTTATTTTCCTGCGTGCCGGGCAATCACGGCCATGCCAAACATCCTAAAAATACAGTTTCACAAAATATTATGGGAGTAAATTTTTTGTGGGGGAAAACTTGTTAACAAGAATGTCCCCTAATGTTTAATGGCACTATAGGACCAGTTTTTACTGGCCCGAAGCCATTTTGGGGAATTTTACAGGCCTGGGACCAGCGGTTCACTGTTAGTGTCGAGCCCTGCAAGCGCCCACAGACTTTGTATTATAGCTGCCCCTTCTTCTAAGCAAACCATGCTCATTTCTAGTGATATCAATTTCACTGTGACATCGGAATATCTCCTTTACATATTCACACTATGTCTGAATATATGTGATGTATTTTAACCCATTCACACTCAGAGTTCCACTAGAAAGTATCGTCTGCTACTCTCATACTTTTGAAAATAACTTGGGAATAAAAAATAAGTTCACAAAATATTTGAAGGAGATTTGTTGCTTGGCTTCTGGTTAATATTTCTACTTAAACTGTTTTCCAAAAATGCTTTTGTTAGAAAAGTATTATCAAAATTGTCAGGACCGTTCTGGCCTCTCTAAGTGTGAATGGGTTAACCCATTCATGCCTGTAGTGGCCAGAAAGATTGTTGATTTTTGGGAAAGCTTTCATAAGAAAATGACTAATGGAAATTATTTGAAGGAGAAATATTCTTCGAACCCTTACCTAAACTTCTCCATCAAATATTTTGTGTATTTATACTTTATTCCTAAGTTATTGCCATAAGTAGCATAGGTCCTGACGACAAATGTCAAAGGAACTCCAGGCATAAAGTGGTTAAAAGAACAGTTATTGTAATGTACGTGAGTCCTCAAATGTAGCTTTCTATTGTACATAGCACTCTATCTATGGTAAATGCTGTGATTTGGACATCTACTATGAGCTAGGTTAAAAGTGTTCAAGTTGCACATATGTTCATAATATAATGGGTTTTCTCATTTCCACTAAATAAAATTGAGATAAGATTTTAGTAGGAGTTCAGAATGTGTTCAAAGTTTTTTACCTTAACCCATTAATGCTCACAGCGGCCAAAAGCAGCCTGACAATTTTGAAGAAATCTTGGATGCAAAAACATTTAGTTAAGAAAAAATTTGATGAAGAAATGTTAATCAGTCATCAACCATGATATTTTTGACAATAACATGAGAATTAAGAACTTTGAAAGCAAATTCTTGATGGAGAGTTGTTGGAACTCTTTTCATTTATATTTCCCCTTCAAATCGTTCTCCCAAATATGCTTTTTATACAATTTCACCGTAAATGTCAGGCTGCTTTTGGCCACTGCAACCATTCAAGGGTCAAAAGGTGCTTTTATTACTGAGATATCCCAATAATCGTCAGGCCATTTCAGGCAGCTACAGGAATGAATGGGAAAGGCCTTATTTGACCTTTGACCCTCAACTCCAGGCCCTTGCTTATGGCTAAAGTGATGTCACACAAAGGGAGGAATTTTTTTGGAATTAGGAAGAAAATCTATGCAACTGTTTCCATGATTGGCCTTTGCGATGTACTCATGTTGGTAACTGGGAGGATTTTTAACCCTTACAATGCTGAGGCTACTTTCGTCCAAAGCACAAAAATGCAAAAATTCTTGAAAACCACCCAAACCCTGTCATATTGGTTCTCATCCGATAGCTCTCACTGAGCACTTTCAGATGAGTACCCATTTGTTAGGGTTTCAGTAATTTTTCAGGATTTTTGTATCTTTTGTGTTGGCAAAATTAGCCACCAGCAGCATAAGGGTTAAAAAGAATTTTTGGTTTTATTTAGTTGCTTGCCATCTATGACCATTGTGTAAACATACTATTTTGACTATTTTCCATTTCAAATACCTGAAAGCTATTGTATTAAGTATCAAAGATCCAGACGACAATTTAAAGCGTAACCCTTAACGCTTATGCTCTGGTTGCTAATTTGGCCATTACAAAATGATGCAACAACCCTAAGAAATAACTGAAACCCTGGCACATAGGTACTCTTAGATTTCGGTACTCATCTGAGAGTACTCAGCGAGACCTTTCTAATGAATACCAACATGACAGGGTTTAGATGGATTTCAAAAATATTTGCATCCTTGTGCTTTTGACGAAAGTAGCCTCAGCATTGGAAGGGTTAAGCATTAATGGGTTTAGGGGTGGGGGGGGGGGGGATAAGACCCTTTTAGACCACCCCCCCCCCCCCCCTGACCTCAGAATCTTCAGCTGGAGTTTCTCATCATATCCATCCCATGGATGAGATCTATGTAGGTAGTTTTCTCATAGCTCAACCGGACAGATAGAATAGGTCATAGAAATAATGGAAATTGCAAAAATGTGTTTACAGAGAGGCATATTTTCTATTTTCCATCAGTTGACTCCCCTTTGGTATTATTGTTAGCCAAGGCCTGTCTATGTTTCATTATACAAATATGCCATACCCACACTGGCATGGCATATTTGTTTTATTATACTGAACAAACCCTAATTTGGTAAAATATCAATGAAAACAACAATGACTGCCGGTAGATCCAGTGAGAACCGTGGACGTTTTGCCGGTGGACATTTCTCCTGTGGACATGATGGAATGGCCAACCTTTGTAAGCCAATCACGGCTTACGATTTTCATGTGAGGTATAATAATAAGCAATGACACACATTTTTCTTTTCCCTTAAAAATTGCTACCCATGTTTTTCCATGCCAATGATGGGCCCATTTTCTATATTCCCACCGACTGACTTCTCATAAGTTTTTGTTTTCACTTTCTTTCTCTCCTATGGATTTGCAGAGCATGGTCTGTCAAGGTAAATTGATTGAAGCACACTGCCACCTTTTGGGCAACCCTAGAACTGAACTATTTCAAGCTGAAAAAAATCATGAAGGGTATTCCATGAAGCTAGTGTTCAACTCTGTTTAAGGGTAATATTTTGCTCGACCAATCAGAATCCTGAAGAGTTTTTCATACAGTGCATTCTAGCATCTGATTGGTCAAGTATGAAGTTGTCCTTAAATCTAGTTCAACACATTGAATACTCCCTTGTTTTTCTCCTTGCCTCCTTGGATTAACTGTTGTATACTGTAAAGTGTATAGTAATTGAGTGTGAGAGGTGTATATATTCTATTTATTCAAGGGTGCCGAAAGGAAAAATATGTGGACCTGTAGGTAACCTGCACAGAATGTATCAGGTCTTGGGTTGGATACCGTTAAGAGGTACCAGTACTGGTATTGGTACCGGTACTGATACAGGTATCGTTTCAAAAAGTACTGTATTGTTCCGTCTCATTTCTTATAGGTACTCATAACGATACTAACCACTGTTTAGTTATCATTTATTTGAGAATGATCAGGTTCCTAAACATGACTATTCACAACAAAAGTTGTATGGTAAGAATGCAATGATGTACCGTTAACAATACTGTTAAAGTACCTTACCATTTGATTGGTACTTATACGTAATGTTTCACTCTTAACGGTATCCAACCCTAATCAGGTCTGAATTTTCCAAGTTAGAGGTAGTGTCTGTATTTCTAAGCCGGATCATTTTTCATGGGTGATTCGTGTTTAGTTGATAAGTTTTTGAAATACAAATTTGGGTAGAACTGCTCTTGCTTCATCATTAAAGAAACTATGGAAGTGTGATTGGGGTGCAGTTCTTAATGTGTGGTTCAATGATTGAATTTTATTGATGTGTTTTTGCTTGAAAGATAATTGCTGATAAGAAAATGTCATTACCCCATTCATGCTCAAATTTCCATGCTGACAATGTTGAATGGATACTCTAATATGTATGAAAATATTAAATGTGGAAATAAAGCAAGAAATGGAAAAAAAACATTTAAAGGAATATTGTAGGAGAGATAGAGGGAAATCTCAATGTATATACAGAATGACGGTGTTGTCAAGAATGGGAATTAAAAATAGCTGACTTATACCTTAGACTTGCAGAGTATATGTAAAAAAGATCATGGGCATGTATGATGTATGAATTGAAATAACTACATTTATATCAGGCACCAATTCCTTGTAATGTACCTTTGAATCTTTGTGAAGTGCAGAATCGATTGATTATATATATATATATATATATATATATATATATATATATATATATATATATATATATATATATATATATATATATATATATATATATATATATATATATATATATATATATATATATATATATATATATATGTGTATGTGTGTATATATATATATATATATATATATATATATATATATATATATATATATATATATATATATATATATATATATATATATATATATATATATATATATATATATATATAAAGAAAAGGTATACAATACGATGGGCTGAGCAAGAAATTGTCCCTTGACTATTGTGTACATTGAAGATGTGTCTACTATGTTCTCTTTTGTCCCTGTGATAACCAGTGTCATCCTACTGATTTTATACATCATTAATTCAGACAGAAATTGGCGTTTTAATGGGCCTAGCATGTGTTGATATTAGTGGTCAATAAACACAGAATTGCAATGATTAGACATGGTGCATTTGTTTTGAATTGATACAGCATGGTTGAACACAAAATTAATTAAGAACCAAAATTTCCAGAAATAAAGATTTATCAGTAAATCAGAAAGTGTGCTAACTAATTTATTCATTTGGGAAAAAGTAAGCAAATATATTATCAACAAAGCTTCATTATTTAGCAATATGGACTACCAGTTAGCTGTACTTTTTCTTGGATAAGGAATTGAGGAAAATAAGTTATGCACAAACCTCAAAACCCCAATTGATAAATATTGTAACATGGCAAATGTATTTGATTCACACTGGAACAATTTCGTCCTTGAGAAAGGAAAATGTAAATTTCTTTGATTCAAACATGAAAAATAACTTTTCATTACATGATTTATACAGGTTTATATACTTTCTATATGTTTTCTACATAATTGTAATAGACTTTCCCAATATAAATGACTTCCTTGACTGTCAATCTAGGTTGTTAAAGCAACCACAGAACAAGATACAGTAGTTTCCAACCCTGTGAAGTGTAACTAAAATTTGCTCATGTTTTATACCAAAGAATGCTTCTAGATGCAGCTATATTTGTAATATGTCAATCCAATTAAATTTTGCCTTCTTGGGATTCTACGATCTTGACATCCTTATTATTCTAGAGAATTATGAATAAGCTTTCCAGAGTTGCATCATTATTGGAGGAAATTAATGAAAATTACAGTTGCTATAAATATTCTTGGAACTGTACTGTAAAATACCCTTCCTTATTTGCATAATATCTACATATTTGGTTTTGTAGGCATATTGCTTATTTTGACAGATTTCGTACATGCTTAGAAGTTTATCTACCTATGTACATAGAAGATAATGCTATCTTACCAGAACTATATGTATACAGTTATTGTTATAGCTCAGAATGTGTTGATGCTAATCTGGAAGTATACTGGGTCTGCTATGCTATACTAAACAGATATTGTAACAAAGCAATTGCAGTACTGCTGTATTCATGTATAGCTGCAATCACATCTCAGAGGTCTTTCTTTAATTGAAAAGGTACAAATGAGACTAAGAAATTATGTTCACAAAAGGGGGTGTTCAAATCACTGAGGTGTTCACAATGATAGGTTACAATATATATATATATATATATATATATATATATATATATATATATATATATATATATATATATATATATATATATATATATATATGAGAGCCTAGGAGCTAGGCTATGTATACAAGAAATGCTGATAATGGTGTATTACTGTACAGCTACTTTAAACAATGCTGTCCTGCTACTGAATGGATACTGCACTGTTAATGCTCCAAATTTCCTACCGTAAATTCTCGGAAATTAGACCACCCTAGAAATTTGGGGCGCTATAATTATTTTGCAAAATGATTATTGGGAAATATGGACTACCCTTGATATATCACTGGTAGCTGTTTCACAAAGTATGGACAACTATTACTCTGCTTTGTCAGTATTTACATAAAACATGGGCAATTTACAAACCATGAAAATTGTAATTATTTAACCCTTATGCTGCCAGTGGCTAATTTGACCAATACAGAATGATGTTAAAAAACCTGAAAATGACCGAAACCCTGGCACATGGGTACTCATCTGAGAGAACTCCAATGAATACCAATTTGACAGGGTTTAGATGGTTTTCAAAAATCTTTGCATCCTTGTGTTTTGGAAGAAAATAATGTCAGCATTGGAACGGTTAAAAATGCCCTAAATTACTGAGAATTTATGGTATATTGTAGCAATACAATGGGGGTACTGGTATGTTACTGTAGAACTCTACCATACCTGTATCACATAGTTATCCTATCCATAACATTGAACCAGTTTACATGATTTTATTATTGTGAACTAATTTCAGATAATGTTAGTTTCTTATTTGTATTTTGATGAGTGTTTGAATTTCAATATCTTATCTGTTGTTATGTATAGTATTATTATCATCATGATAAATTTCCGTGAAGTATAAATATTCTTTTCACAAATTATCATTGCACTTCACTTCTTGATATGTTATCCTCATATGAATGAGTTGTTTTTGTAAATACTTGTTTGATAGAGTAAAATAAATCAAAATCAAAACTTTTTTCTTAGCAGCCTTTATTGTCATAACTGATTTGTTTGTGAAATGTTGTCATGGAGATGTTGCCATGGTAACAATTAAGAAAAGTTTCCATAGAAACAAGTCAGCAACTATCTTGTGTGGCCTAACATGAAGTCTTTGGATTTAAATGTAGGTAAAAAGATGCTCCTATTTCTACTGATTATCATTCATACAGTGTCAACATTTAATTCCTGCACTAAATGCATGGGCAGCCCGGGCATAATTTATGCCTGATTGCCACCCTGTTTCCTGGGCATGGATGTATAGATGACGTAACAACTGAACGTAGCTTTGTTGCGGAAGCTATGCAAAGGTCATTGATGTGCTTTGGCTTATTCTTTTGACATGTTATCTATGGGTGTTTGTACAACCAGGCACTGGCAGATGTCCGGTCGACTGGTGCAGGAATTAAATGTCTGTACTGTATTACTATGTGAAACATAGGTCGAGCAACTCTTACTCTGGTAACTGCACCATTTATCTATCATACCGTAAATTCTCAGAAATTAAGACCACCCTAAGAATTTAGGCCACTAATATTATTGTGCAAAATAATTTAGGGGAAGTCTGGGCCACTTATGATCATCATAAAGGAAAATATGTGCCAATATTACTTAGTATTTTCAGAAAACATGGGCCACCTTCAACTTAAAATTGTTATTATCAAAAAGTGTCCCAAATTACCGAGAATATATGGTACATATATTCCCGGGATCTAAGTTAGAGACTGTCCTTTACAAAAGGATGTATGACACCTTTCCTTTTTTACAATGGACATGTCTCCAGGATTTTTTTGCCAGTAAACAACAAATGATAGATAGTGTCTGTGTAACACAGTTAGAGTTGCATGAACTATGTAAAACAGATACAGATTAACCCTCTACTTGCAGATGTGCTTAATTGCTTGTGATGAAAATGAATATAAGAGGTCATTATGTATAGTGGTGTTTTATAGATATTTTATGTGAAAGTTTTTGAATATATGTACACTTGCACAGTCTCTTTCTATTGGATTAAAGGGTACATGGAGGCAAGGTTTTAGCCAGGATTTAAAAATGCCTGTCCAAAATAGCTTTTCAATTTTTTTGCCTGACCAGATTTAGCTAATCAGCTACTTCAAATTCTTATACCAAATAGATCCAAAAGCCTATTGTGTCAAAAAAATAGTTTTTTCGCTAGGTACTCCAGTTTCCTCCACCACTCACAACTGGCTGGTCACAACCAAGCCACAATACGGTAGAAAGATTCCAAATGCAGGCATAAAAGGACAGGTGAACTCTAAATCCCTGAAGATGTCAGGAATGAGGTCTTGGAAACTTGTGACCTTGGAATGCCCTACCTAGGGTTAGGGTTAGGATGGAGGGTGAGGGATAGGGTTAGGTAAGCCTAACCCTAGCCCTGAAACCTAACCTTAACCCTTATGCTGCTGTGGCTAATTTGGCCAATACAAAATGATGCAAAAAAACTGGGAAATGACTGAAACCCTGGCCTCTGAGTACTCATCTAAGAGTACTCAGAGAGAGCTTTACCATGAATACCAATATGACAGGGTTTAGATGTTTTTCTAAAATCTTCGTGTTCTTGGGATTTGGTCGAAAGTAACCTCAGCTTTGGAAGGGTTAACACTCACCCTAACCCTAGGTAGGGGATTCAAAGATCACAAGTTTCCATGGCATCATTCCTGACATCTGCGGTGATTTATAGTCTATCAAAAGGACAAGGGTGTTTTCTTGTGTGTACTGTGCTTGCCTAAGACTGTATAGAATGAAAGTGCTGTATTTGAATAGGAGCCCATTAACGCTCAATTTATTCTAGAATGAAGCCCAAAAGATGATTAAAGAAGCCCAATATGAACACAATTGCTTCTTTTTATTTTTACACTGAAGCTTTGGCTCTGTTTCACCCATTCATATCTGGATCATACACACATACGAAAGTTTTTGAATATATGTACACTTGCACAGTCTCTTTCTATTGGCTTAAAGGGTACATGGAGGCAAGGTTTTAGCCAGGATTTTAAAAGGCCTGTCCAAAACGTCTATTCAAAATATTTTGTCCAGATTTAGCTATTCAGCTACTTCAAATCCTTATTCCAAATAGATTCAAAAGCCTATTGTGTCAAAAAAATAGTTTACACTTCCCACTGCCATTGCTAGCTGTCTCTAACCACTTCCCGGGTTTGAATCCTAGCTTGGGCGTGTGAGAAAGTTGCCAGTGACTTGGGGTTAGCCTGTGGTTTTCGCTAGGTACTCCGGTTTCCTCCACCACTCACAACTGGCTGGTCACAACCAAGCCACAATATGGTAGAAAAATTCCAAATGCAGGCATAAAAGGACAGGTAAACTCTAGATGCCGGAAGATGTCAGGAATAACGTCATGGGAACTTGTGACCTTGGAATCCCCTACCTACGGTTAGGGTTAGGAAGGAGGGTGAGGGTGAGGGTTAGGGTTAGGTAACCCTAACCCTAGCCCTGAAACCTAACCTTAACCCTTATGCTGCTGTGGCTCATTTGGCCAATACAAAATGATGCAAAAGAGCTGGGAAATGACTGAAACCCTGGCCTCTGAGTACTCATCTAAGAGTACTCAGAGAGAGCTTTCCAATGAATACCAACATGACAGGGTTTAGATGGTTTTCTAAAATGTTTGTGTTCTTGGGATTTGGTCGAAAGTAACCTCAGTTTTGGAAGGGTTAACACTCACCCTAACCCTTGGTAGGGGATTCCAAGATCACAAGTTTCCATGGCATCATTCCTGACATCTGCGGTGATTTAGAGTCTATCAAAAGGACAAGGATGTTTTCTTGTGTGTACTGTGCTTGCCTAAGACTGTATAGAATGAAAGTGCTGTATTTGAATAGGAGCCCATTAATGCTCAATTTATTCTAGAATGAAGCCCAAAAGATGATTAAAGAAGCCCAATATGAACACGATTGCTTCTTTTTATTTTTACACTGAAGCTCTGGCTCTGTTTAACCCATTCATATGTGGATCATACATACATACGGAAATATCTTCATGACAAAGAAATATAAGGGGGAAAATGTATATATATATATATATATATATATATATATATATATATATATATATATATATATATATATATATATATATATATATATATGTATATATATATATATACATATGTATATATATATACATATCAGGGTTGGGTTTCTTCCGGAAGAAACTTATTTCTTCCAGGACAACGGAAGAAACATGGTTTCTTCCGTATTTTTCCACTTTCTTCCGGAAGAAATGGAAGAATGGGATCTATGATAAGAATTGAAAAAGCTATGGGTTATGAATAACATTAATGGGCAGATAATAACAAACTAAAAGATCTGAGGAAGAATATTTTATATATATGCCATTATAATCTTACAATATATTACATCAATTCCTGTCACACTTAGTTTAACCCTTGTAAATTTGCCCTTGTAAATGTTTTATCTGATAGATACCTTGCACATACATGACCCTTTACATACTAGTTTAACCTTATATATATACTGATTTAAGTTAACCATACAATGCAACATTTGAGAAATATTTAGTTGAAAGTTATTCTTACTCTTGTGTTTAGCAAACACTCATACAATAAGTAATGTTCTAGTTTTCCACACAATCTGTGTACTCCTGGTGCTAATCTGTTGATTGATGCTGATTACTGTTCAGCTATCTCTTTCTAATGACAAACTGTTTCTTTATAACTTGAGTTAAGACATTAACATTGGATTAGTTTCATATCCAGGTTGCTGGTCCATTATATACACAGGGTTCACATTAACTATGGATGTTGAAAAGAAGCAGTTAAGCTATGTAGTCAGATCCTTTCTAATAGCAATTCAATGGGATTAACTATACAATTAGAGGCATTTACACTTGACCTACATAGGGTTAACTAATAATCCAGATCCTCCTTTCCCCTTAACATCCTATAGCAGAAAACAAGTTTGGCTGCTTTTTCTACCCCAAGACGGTTGCGGATCTTGTTGTGGATGAGTCCAAATGATGAAAAGATTCTCTCAATGGATGCAGATGATGCACAAGCAGAGTGCAGCTGTATCATAAGTTCAACTAGTCCTTCTGGCAAAGCAGCATACTTCAGGCCCTTCCACCAGTTTACAGGGTTAATGCTGCCCACCTTGAAAAAGGATGCTGGGAAGGGGTCTGACCGGCTTTGAAATCTATTACTAGCATGTCAATTTGAGGGATTTAAGATTCCTCATTGTTTTCTATTTAAGTGCTGCTCATTTGCTATCATACTATTCCTTATCATCTATAAGAAAAATTCAAAGAAAACTGGAAGAGATAGGTTTCTTCCAAAACATTGGAAGAAATGGAAGAAACATATTTCTTCCAGGACGGAAGAAACCGGATTTTTCCATGGAAGAAACCGCCCCTCGGAAGAAACTGCCAACCCTGATACATATGTATATATATATATATATACAGTCAAACCTCTATTAAGCGACCGCTCAAGGGAAATGTCAAAAGTGGTCTTTTAAAGAGGTGTTCTCTTAAGAAGGGGTTGAGGGTCTGAGCGAGGTTATGAAAAAACAGAATTTACAACAATGACCTGGAATTATTGAGGTTGTTATGTTTATCTGCGTTTGTTGAAATTTCTTCATTAAAATTTTAAGAATAAACAATTCAGAAAAATAAAAGTTGAACTATATCATTAATTGAGGACACTCAGAAATGATATACTTTCAAATTTTTACCGATTATTTCATTATTTTATTGTGCCCTTTCCAATATACAAGGCGTCTAGGCATTCAAGTGGCCGTTGAATAAAGGACCATTTACTCGTAGGGATAAGAGTTCATGGCTGTTGGTCGCGTCAAGCAAGTGGTCGCTTAATCAAGGTAAAATATACAGGGAATAGCCTTGGGGGGATTTGAAACGGTCGTTCAAGGCAAGTGGTCGTTTAAGAGAAGTGGTCGTTGAGGCAAGTTTGACTGTATATGTATATATATATATATATATATATATATATATATATATATATATATATATATATATATATATATATATATATATATATATATATATATATATGTATATATATATATATATATATATATATATATATATATATATATATATATATATATATATATATATATATATATATATATATATATTTAAAGTGATTTAGTAAGATGCCGGACTGGGCACTCCTGTTGCAAAATATGAAATAAAATGAAACACACACACGCAATTTGGATTTGAAGCTCTAAATTCAAGCTCAACTAGAAGGCAAGTATTTGCCCACACATACAAATATATCCCCCCGCTTGAATAATGAAAAGCTACAAACTTAAGAAATGATTTTTCTACTTATGAACTTTGCCCACTTTTCACTCACTTAGAACAAAAATCTGAAGGAAATGTTATAATAATAATAATGATAATAATAATATATATATATATATATATATATATATATATATATATATATATATATATATATATATATATATATATATATATATATATATGCGCTGAATCAGTATCAAACAGTGAATTCGATACAAAATGTCTCATAATGACCGTAAAAATGCATCAAAGGTCACCAAACCTAATCAACTCATGTAAATGTTATAAGAAAGAATCGTTAAAAGTTTGAAAAGATTCTGTTGAACGATTTTTGAGATATATTGTAGACAAGGGCGGACAGCGACGTGGATGGGAACTCTAACAAAAACCATATCTCCCCTGATAAAGGTATTCGGTTTAATTCTTTGTATCCACCGAAATGTTCACAGGACCTTCCTCCCCTAGCAGGCCTGTACACACATGAACCATTTCAATCCCCCGGGGATATACCAGAGCAACTGGCAGCATATGGCGCACAAGCTTTAAGCACTGCCTTTATAATGCTAGGTACCCATTTTGCAGCTGGGTAGACTGAGGCAATGTGGAATAAACTGTCTCGCCCAAGAACATACCAAAGTGCTCCGCCCGAGAATTGAACAAGCGACCTGTTGATTACTGGTCTGACACCTAACCAACTGAGCTACTTTGTCCCTTTGTAAGGGGGATATGAATGTGCAATAAGCTCCACTGATGCGGAGATTTACCTGTATGAAAGCTAATTCGGTATATATGTCTCTGGGTTAATGAAAACGAGTAGACTCCTAGAAATTTGGTTGACTTGAAAATGTTGAGATATCTTACAGACAATGTACTCTGAACCAGTATGAGAAGTCCGACACAAATGAAAACGTCTCAAAATGATCTTAGAAATGGATCAAAGCTTTCCAAAACGTAATCAATTCATGTCAGTTCCACAAGAAAGAATCCCTAAATGTTAGAAGAAAATTGTCAATGTGTTTCTCATGAGGGGGTGACATAATGAATTTGTATAATATATTGGATTACACGAACATATGTTTCACTGATAAGGAGACTTATCCGTATAAAAGCGAATTCAGGAGTTAATGGAAATGAGCAGACTCCTAGAATTTTGGTAGATGACTTGAAAATTAGTAAAGCACAGAATCTTAGAGGACTATTCTGTTCTAAATTTTGAAGGACATCCTTGGAGGATTTTGGTTGGAGAGGTGGAGCTGGAAATTATGCTTAAATTTAGTGCCTCTTTAAAAAGGCAAGGTAGAAAAGTGTATGAAGACATTGGTCATTTGATGTGTTTTATTTTTCGAGTCATGATAAAACCTGGAGAAACGGTCATGGATGGGTCATTTGAGAGAAAAAATCGGAAAGTCTGAAATGGATAATCTATTTGTTCACGATCCAATAAGGTCAAAAATTGTAAACAGCTTTAATTTGGAGTGCTTAAATCTCGGCACTGCTGGAGGGTATTTGTGCTACTTTAAATTCGAGCATTCAAGCACTATATATTAATTATATATATATATATATATATATATATATATATATATATATATATATATATATATATATATATATATATATATATATATATATATATATATATATATATATATATATATATATATATATATATATATATATATATATAGTTATTTGATGAATAACGCGAAAATTAGATGCCTTTAAAAATACCAGCTATAGTTCATTAAACAAAGTTCATTAAACGAGACCGTTTTTCATTCTGTTTTTGGGAGCTTTCCTCTCGTACCTAGGATTGTTATGGCCATTAGATACGGTGGTTGTTAGTAGAATCTTGGATGAAGGAACGCGTTTAATTACGCAATTAGTGGTTCCATTGCACCATCTCATTTGTGGTTAGAGAGAGGGCATATTTAACGATAGCTCCTGAAGTAGTTTTGTTCAATGTTTTTTTTGTCCCTTTTTATTTATACCTATATCCAAACCATGTCTTCTCCCTGACTGTATCCATCATGATGTCTTGATTTACCCTTCGTTTCCCCCCTAACTTCACCTCCTTGTCCCGTCTCCGAGTCCACCACTACTAGCCTCCCATAATCCCAAAACCGTGCCAAATTACTCAAATTTCCTTTCTCGATTATTTCCCGATATTGTCTTGTTCATAGCCAACTCGTCCCAAAAAATGAAAATCTCTCCATCCCCCTCCCCCCCCCCCCCCCCCCATCCCGACTTGCCAATCCCATCCTTATCTTATCTACCCTCCATTATCCTCATGCTCTTGTCCATATCCAGCCCCTTCTCCATCATACCAAACCCTTCCTTATCATAATCATATCTCTATACCGATAGTCTCATCAATCACCTGTATTAACAGAGAGTTCTAATATATCGGTATTATAAATAGATTGTCCCTGGTATTAATTACCACAATGGGTATATCCGTCGCTCCTCAACCCACCCTCTGTCACTTTACGCACCGGTCACCCCCCAACAGTTACACCATGGGCATTCGCCAACGCATAGAAGTGAAACAAAAAAGAAAGAAATACATAAATAAAACAGTTAAAAATTATCCAGTCGTCTATAATAAGTACTTATTATTACCTTATTATAATAAGTACTTTGTATTACCTTATTATAGACGACTGGAGACTTTTTATGGTTTTTAACTGTTTTATTTATGTATTTCTTTTTTTTTTCACTTCTATGCGTTGGCTAATGCCCATGGTTATACACACCATCGTTACGTACTTCAATCGCCCACAGCTTCCATCACTATCCTAACTTGTCCTATGGTTGCTTAGAATGAATCCAAAATTGGCCAAGTATGTGCAAAATATTTCAAAAGTAATTTCCGTTATTAAAAAGCTTTTTGCCATATCTTCTGCCCCTAGAATGTTATAAAAAGGGTTAGAGACTTAGTACCATTTTTTCCAAATTAACTTAAAATAGTTCACCTGCGCTAAGATAGCTGGCCAACTTAAACGGGTTCCCTTTACTATAAAACTAGTAGGAAAATGTTGTTTTGGGACTGGGAAATGTGGTCACTTTAGAGGGGTGGTCAACCCATAAGGGCGAGGGGCGCTTCTATGGGTTCCATTATATAGGCATTCTGAAACTGCTATTTTTAAAACTTTTAAAATGCATAAAATTTGCACTCCTACACGCCCTTTGAGGGAATTGGTCTCCGCCCTTCATACTCTAATATACTTGTTACAAATTGAAAAAAGGGGGCGTGGTCATGAACTTTTGACTTGTTTTTGCTTGGCTTAACTTCCTCGTGTTTGCCTATTACATATTTACAGCTGTGTGATACATACACATGCTTCTATTCTCCCCGCCCATTCATGCTCCACGCTTGAGCAATTTGTGGTCGATGATGATATGTGCGTACATGATAATCAAGGCAGACTTCCCACTCCTACTTGAAAGTACTCAGTTGCGTCAACATCTGCCACACGTCGCAAATTGCAATATTTATTTTTGTCATTGATGTAAGGGACTGAATAACTTTCGAATGGGAGGATGTAACTTGGTCTGCCAAAATATATATTTTTCAAATCGATAGCTTTCCAGTGATTTATTCCCATTATGAAATCAATTTGACGGAAATCGCCGAAACATGTTGATTAAGAGCTAGCAAGAAGAGAAAGTGCTTTCATTAGTCATTATCATAAGCGGCTATTTTCATATCGAGGCTGAAGCCGGAGACCTGCGAGCCGTGTTTCCACAGTGATTTCCTTGTAAACTGGTCACATCTATTTAATGCTACAAACGATTTAAACTCCGTTAGATATGGTAAGTGATTGTTTATATTCGTATAAAGGATACTCTTATCCTATTCGAGAACTGTAATTTTAGCTGTTTTCCAAGTTAGGTCGGTAAGTCACAGTCTGTCCTTGTGGTCTCCATCCCACTTGTTCTTGTAGTTGTTTTCTGAAGTCACACAAGTTGAAATTCGCTTCCTGATCATCTCTCTCTCTCTCTCTCTCTCTCTCTCTCTCTCTCTCTCTCTCTCTCTCTCTCTCTCTCTCTCTCTCTCTCTCTCTCTCTCTCTCTCTCTCTCTCTCTCTCTCTCTATCTCTCTCTCAGCCTGTAATTTCAATTGTCAAAATTAGTGTGGAATGTTTCCAAGTCATCTGCAAAGTTTGGATTGGAAACTAGCTTTTTTCCATTTAACAGTTTAAAGAAATGTGGAACCAGCCTATACACTAAAATACATGTACATGTTCTTCTTCTTCTTCCAAATACATGTCATTGTCAACTTGCTGACGGCTCTGAAACAGAATAGAGGTTTTGCGCAGCGTTAAAAACTGTACAGATAAAAGATAATTCAAAGAATTAACTAGGTTACTCTAGGCAGGGGTGCGACACCCTGACACTGGTACAGCAGTGGAGTACCTCCTGGACCCTCTACTCTGCCAGCAGGGCTTCCCTGAAGCTTGCAGGCGACTTGCGTCTCACAGTGGAGTCTGGGAGTGAGTTCCACAGCCTGGCAGTGCGTGGGAAGTATATGACATTCTATGGTAATCCTTGGTCGAACCTGGTATGCTAGGGAGTTTTCTTTCCGTGTGGGTTTTACATGCTGCTTAGGGGTAAGCGAGTTTGGCATCTCTGTGGCAACAAGGTTGTTGTGGATTTTAAAGAACATCATTAGGCTGGCCACTCTGCGCCGCTCTTCTAGGGATTGCCAGTCCAGCTCACCGATCATATTTCCCACTCTGGACGTCCGTCTGTGATTATCATGGAGGAGAGGATATAGAGGAGGTTCATGGCTGCATAGTCATAGCCAGCAGGGTGTCTTTTGGACACCCAAACCCTCAAAATTTTGGGGGAGTAATTTCTTAAAATGTCAATTTCCAGCATAAAATTGAAGTTTGTCCACCTCTATTTGGCTCAATATAATTCTCACATGACATTGTGTTTACTTCATGCCTAATTTCAATGAGAAAATACATGTTTGTGGTTGTAATCTCAATAAATTGTGGTTTACCTTGAAAAATTGGTCGCTCAAACATTTGACAATATTTAGCTTTATAGCCTGTCGAAATCCAATAAACAGGGTCTTAGCCAGGATTTAGAGACTGGGTGCCCAAACCTGCTACATGAAGAAGTCCTGGGTCAGCCCTGATATTTTTCCCCGTTAGGTGGGGGTTTCAAAAAGATATTCCTGAAAGATAGTGGTTGATTTATCCATCTGCACTGTAATTATCAAATGTATGGTTTCTTTGACCCAATCATGCCTGAAGCAGCCAAAACCATCCAACAATCTTGGTGATATCTGAGATGAGTAGACCGGGATCGGGCACTATCCATGCATCATCAAATGTCGCTGCCTCCCATCTCCTTGGCAACTATCTGACCTAGAAAGGATGCCGCATGCTAATTGCACAGATCAGATCACGTGACCAAGGCTACACCGCGTAACCCGAGGCGCACATACCCTAGGTGCTAGCATGCTGTGCCTATGGCGTTGCTGTTCAAGGGGATGTATTTCTCTGGTGATATCTCTAACCAGAGAAATACATCCCCTTGATCCGCAACCCCATAGGCACAGCATGCTAGTACCTAAGGTATGTGCGCCTCGGGTTACGCGGTGTAGCCTGGGGAAGTATTGGTCACGTGATTTTTTTCAGAAAGAGGCTGAGAGTAGTAGACAGGGAGTTGGCAATCTAGAGCCTTATCTCTTTTCGCTGCCTCTATCTAGGTCAGCAGGCAGCCAGTCTGGGGTGCACTCATAGCTGGGAGGCAGCGAAATGTGATGATGCATTCTCAGTGCCCACTCCCTGTCTACTACTCCCAGCTCTAACAAAAGCAGTATTTTGAAAACATTTGAAAGAGAATTGTTCATCGGGATTCTATCTCTTCTTCAAATATTCTGCAAATTTATGCAAAGTTACTTGCAAAAGTGTAAACAGACTTCTAAAAGATGCAAGTTTGTCAATGAGATATCCAGGCATGAATGGGTTAAGTTCATAACCCTTTGTTATCATTTAAATTCTTTTTATATTTTTGTTCCAGCTGTCCTTGTGACCATCTGTAGTCCATCATGAGTGCAGGAAAGGTGGCATTTCAGCCAATCACAGGCCGTGTTCCTTACGGCCCAGGACCACCATCGCTATCTGCAAGACAAATTCCCCCACACCCGTCTCCTCAAAGTGGAAAGACAAATCTACACCCAGCAACGTCTCCGACAAACTTTCCAGCTCCCGGGCCAAAAGGTATGTCTTCAATTGCCCCTCATCCTAAATCTCCCAGACAACCGAAATCAGCTGTGGGCCAAGTAAATGCGGTAACTTACGGTGGTTCAAATCAGCCTGTGCAACTTCAAGAAGGTGGAAATGTTAGAAATCACACAATTGCAGGATCTTTAAAGCAGCCAGTGTCGCCGACATCCAAGGAGTGCCATAAAACTGGAAGGATGCCACACCATAAAAGAACTGTACCGAAGTATGTTCCACATGAGCCGTATAAGGGAGCTGTTTCCTCTAGAGAAGGGGAAACTCAGCAGAAAAGGGTGATTACAAGGAATAGAAGCCAGGACCATCTGTATAAGATTCCTATTAATATTCCCAATATTGTGCGTAGCAAGGGAAAGTCTGCATTAAATGCACCACCTACAGATGATGGGAACACAAATACGAAATCTTCCTCTGAGGTCAACACAGATAGGAGTGGAGCTCAATCAGGATCTAATGAGGGTGTGGTTTTAGGGATGGAGGCTTCAGGGGACTTGCAAGGTAAACCAGGTGAGAAAGAACCTCAATTAGATCAACCTTCGAAGAGTATTAAAAAGCGTTTGCCAAGTGACTCTGACAGTCAAAATTACGGTAATGTGGACATTCAATTAGGGCTTGAATCGGATGGACAACAGCAGGAGTGGTTTAGGAATAAAGGGATCGTCAAGGCTAACAATGCCGACTACCTTGTGAGTATCGATGATGATGGGGATGAATTAGATGGCTATGGGAGATCATTGAGCGATGTTAATTACGGCTTATTTGGGCGCAATACTTCCAGGACCTCAAAGACTTCTCCCCCTGAAGGGAAAGCCCAGCTCATAGTAAACGGTAAACCCATCAACAGGGTGGATCCCCTTAAGGCTGTCAGCGATCCTTCATCCTCCGTCGCAATCGACATGCTCGAGAATGATGCAAATTTGGAAGGTCAGTTGAGGTCACAGGTTGCGATTGAAGATGAGGAGTATCATCGGACTGAGAGGAAGGAGCTCAAGATGCAGCTGGATTCTTTAGTGAAGGTGAGAACTGTTTAAGGCATAAAATAAGTTGTTTGTTTCCTGTACCCCCACCCTAACTAGTTTTTATTCAAAAAAATCGCTATCCCAATGTTTCTGCCCTTCCAACTCCCAATCAACTTGAAACATACATAAAACACATTTTTGAACAAAAAAATAATCCCCCCAAAAAGATTTTACCAGCCTACCTACCCTGGGTTTTATTTCGGACCGTTACTGGAATCAAACAATATTTTTTCTAGGCCTAATCATTGTAATCAATAAATATTGCTTGGTTTGTGAACGAAGGCATACTGGATAATTAATATTTTTTTACAGGCATTTAATTTTCGCTATTTTCACGCTCCCATGATAACATCTTTCAAATAAATATCTATATTATAACTAGTAATAGATATATATAGTTTGAGTGCTTGAATGTGCGAATTACAAGAAGTACAGTAAACCCTCCAGCTCTCCAAATCAAAGCAGTATACAGTAGACTTAACCAACAGTACATCTGAGCATCCAAAAATCATCTTCAGGACAGTCCTGACTTCATGAGTAATTTTGTAAAATGTAATTTATAAACATGTAATTGAATTTAATTCACCCCAATATAAATTCAGTGACCTTGTATTTAAGGATATTATGCATTATTTCAATAAGTAGGTCCATGTATATGGTTGTTATCTATATATAATGTTGGCCCCCTGTCAAAAATAGGATACCCCACAGCGTGCAACATAACCACTGGCCCCGTTGCAAGTGAATTCGGCAAAAAACGGCAATGGGACAAGCTGAACAAGACCCTGAATTTCCCCTCTCGGCAATTAATGTTTTGGGCAAAGTCCAATCTCCCCTTTGTTTAACAGAGCACTTGGCGGGGCAAGTGGAAGTGCTGGCGGGGCAAGTCAACTTTAGGGGCAGCTTTCTCCGCTCAGAAAATAATGTTTTACAACCTATGTTGCACCCTGCCCCAAAATTTCATGAATCTTGCTAATTTTGGGCACCTATTTTAGACTAAGACCAGAAAGCAGACTGGACTGGTCCAGGCTAAGTTCCTGCTTGGAAGGGATGACATATTGCAGTGCCTCTACATTGAGAAAGGGGTCTCCTTTTTAGGACAAACAGTAGATGTTTTACACTATTTGTGATACTTGTGGTGGCCTTCATTTATTTGTTTGTTTTTGGTTGCTAGGTGAATGCCGACCTGAAGAGACTACTGGTAGCCTCAATGGGAAATGACCTGGAGTACAAGGTAGAATCATTGGCAAGGTAAGAATTTTGGGTGGATATGAAATAAAACAATAGTTTTAGCAAAATTTTTAATTTGGGTAATTTTGTCTGCGTGTCTTGTTCGCTTATTCAGGAAATGCAAATTTTAAGGTCCAATAGCTTCAAATGTGATATTTTCAAGTTATGAAAGCATCTAGTTAAACATAGTGGTAATGGGTTAAATGTGAAATCATTGCTATTTAGTATTTTTTACAGTATTTCTTTAAAGATGAATTATTAACTCTTTTACTGTTTCAGGGATAAGGCACAGCTGGACACAGAGCTTGGACATTACCAGAACCGTGTCCACCAGGACTATGAGGACCTGGACAGACTCTCCATACAGGCCGATATGTGGAGGAGCAAGTTCATGGCCAGCAAGTAAGGCAGTAACCCACTCATACCTGTAGCAGCCAAAATCACCTGACAATTATGATGCTATCTCTCTTGCAGGGCAATTTTCAGAAAAAAGATTTGGAGGAGAAATTTTGATCAGAAACGTACCAATAACTCTTCTTTAGATATTTTTGCAGTTTATGCATGGATACCAACATGACAACATCAAAAATCTTTACGTCCTTGTGCTTTAGGCAAAAGTAGCCTCAGCATTGGACGGGTTAAACATCTAGGAGCAAAGGGCAATAGTAGCAGCAGAAGCCCCTTGAATTGCATTATTGTTAAACTCTAACAATAGATAACCATGGTATATGGGTAGCATTTTAGGGTTAAAGGCCATCAGAGTCGTGACAATGTAAAAACTTATTATGAGGCCATTTATATGCGATGCTGGTAGGTTGTGTAGGTGATAAGGATACAGGGCCAGAGGTATGCGGGCCAATTTCCCCTCCTGCCTGAGGAGAATGAAACTAGGTTATTAAACAATAATAAGGCCTAAGATAAATAGTGTTTTGTTTCCTGTTAGGGTCTGACAAAAATAGGATAAGTAGGTAAATTTATTTTTGGGGTATTATTTCTTTTTCAAAAAATGTGTGTTTCATGCATGTTTTAACCATGGTATGTGGGTAGCAAAGTCGTGACAGTATAAAAAACTTATTACGAGGCCATTTCTATGCAGTGCTGGTAGTATATAGGTAGTGTAGGTGATAAGGATTCGGGGCTGGAGGGACGCGGGCCAATATCCCCTCCAGGTATATGATGAGGTTGAGAAGAGTTACGCAGGGGGCATCTCTATTCTCACCTGCCTCATGAGAATGAAAATAGGTCTTTAAACAATATAAGGCATAAGAAAAATAGTGTTTGTTTTCTGTAAGGGTTTGAATTGAAAAAAATAGGGTAATTGGGTTAAAAAATATTTTTGTTATTATTTTTATTTTTTTCAAAAAATGTGTGTTTCATGCATGTTTTATGTAAATTGAGAGTTGGAAGAGCAGAAAAGGTTTTTAGGTTAGGGAATTTTTATAAGGCCATTTCTATGCAGTGCTGGTAGTATAAAGGTAGAGTAGGTGATAAGGATGTCAGGCCAGAGGGATGCGGGCTAATATCCCCTCCAGGTGTATGATGGGGTCGAGACGCGTTACGCAGGCGGCATCTCTATTCTCACCTGCCTCAGGAGAATGAAAATAGGTCAATAAACAATGTAAGGCTCGAGAAAAAATTGTTTGTTTCCTGGGTGGGTAGTGCTGGGAATTGTTGGAAATCATTTCAGCTCGATTAATCATCCAAAATTTTAATCTATTAGTTGATTAAAAATTGATTATTATCAATATTGGTATGCCTACTTGCGAGTGTCCAATATATGGCCAATAACCCTTAAATTGTAAGTGAGAAACGGTGATGAACTCTTAGTTCATGTTTCTTGCAATAATCTTATACTTTTATGCATGGTTTTCATGGTAGATAACACTCCTTTGGAATGGAAACTTTGACCATGTAAACTGTGCAAACTGTCTTCATGCGGAGATGTCCAAGTAGCCATTAAATCAATTCTATATCCTCAAGCAGTAATGGTAGAAATGATACAATACTTTTTTCTTTAAGATATTGGTATTTGGTATCATATCAAATATCGGTACCAATCCCAAGTACTTAGGTGACTTAATGTGTTTTTTCTGTGTGCAGGGTGATGGTGGATGAGCTGGCCAGTTGGAAGGCTCATTTGTTCATGAAGTATCAGGAATCCCACAATGCACTGCAGGAGATCCTCAAGGAACGCCAGGAGCTGAGAGAGTATCTCACTCAAACACACAGGTACGCAACTATTTTCACAGAATGTAAGCATGATGAATTTCACAAAACAAAATACTTATATACTTTATGGTTTCATTTGGCTTAAATGTCCCTTATATAAGGAAAAATGAAACTGGATTTTCACATATCTCTGATGTACCTTCTGGCCTTTCTATTTGGCTTCAAAATTTCTGATGTACTCTTAGATTTCCCTATTTGGTCTCAATTTGGTTATATTCCGTAATGAGGATGTACGCTAACTGATTTTTACAAAATAACTTCCAGATGTTACCTTTAAGTTTCCTTTTGGTTGCATTTTTTTATGTTAACCCATTCATGCCTGAATCAGCCAAAACTGCACAATTATTTGGGCGATATCTCCCTAACGGAAGTTAGGAAATATCCGAAGGAGAAATGTTAATCCCAAACTGACAAGCAGCTCTCTTTCAAATATTTTTCCAATACATGCTTTATTCCGATTTTTTTTTCAAAAGTATCTGACATCCAGATTACATTTATTTTACGGTTCTGCATGAATGGGTTTACCCTTCTAATACTGAGGCTACTTTTGTCCTAGGAAGCAAAGATTTTTGAAAACCATGGCATCTAAACCCGGACATGTTGGTATATTTATAGATAACTCTCACCGAGTACTCTCAAATGAGTACCCATATGCCATGCTTTCAGTCATTTTTCAGATATTTTGCATCATTTTGTATGAACAAAATAAGCAACCGACAGCATAATGGTTAAATTCTGAATCTTTCCTATTTGGTATTTCATCATTGTTTTTATCTATTGTTTTCATCTTTTGTTCTAGGGGTCTTGCCATAGTGAAGGATGCCTTCAACCCCGCTGCTCAGAAGACACGACTCTGTACCTCTTCCAACGTGCTGACTCTGTCTAAAGAGAACCACCTTCTTGCCGACACGGTGCGCTTCCGTCTTCTGGGAACTTGCACCTCTCTGCATAACGTTGCCATAGAGATGACCCCTGAACAAGATGATTTGACCCCTGCTGAAAGATTAGCTCAAGAGGTAAGTTTTGTGTGCGTATTTGTGAGTGTGTGAATATATATATGTGTATATATATATGTGTGTATATATATATATATATATATATATATATATATATATATATATATATATATATATATATATATATATATATATATATATATATATACATATATATGTATATATACATATTTATTTATATATATAAACCTGCATGCTAAGTAATACTATGTGTATTGAAATTGTGATTTTCAATTCATAAGATTTTAGATAGGTTGCTTTCCTTTTCTCTCATTACCAGAACATAGTTATTTTTGTAGGTATTTTTGTCTGGAATCCATAGTTCGATTGAAAATTTATGGATGATCTGTTTACACCCCATTCTCATAGGCAATGCACTCCATTTGATAATGAAATAATGTAACTTATAGGATCCGATTCCCGATTATCATTGATACATATTTATATTTTCTCTATTTTTCAGATCATATCTCAGCAGGAAGATACTGTAGATGCCAAGGTGCCTCCCTCCTTAAGAGCCAAGCCTGTCGTGGATCGCTGGCATCCTAGCTCACGCTCAGAGAAAATCACCGTCAACTGCTGTGCAAACTGTAAAGGAGAACTGATGGTAGTTTGATCAGATGCCACCAGGGCCCAGGGGGCCAATTGACTTAAGTATCAGCACCCCTCTCCTATTCGGAAAAATCAACTGCGGGGTAAAACCTGAAGGAGGACTGATGTTAGTTTGATCATATGCCACCAGGGGGCCAATTGACTTAAGTGTCGACATGCTGTTCACATTTGGAAAAATCAACTGCTGTGTTACAACGTAAAGGAGAGCTGATGTTAGTTTGATCAGGTGCCACCAGGGGGCCAATTGACTTATGTTTCAGCACCCTTTTCCTGTTTGGAAAAATCAGCTACTGTGCAAACTGTAAAGGAGAGTTGATATTAATTTGATCAGATGTCACCAGAGGGACATTTTACTTAAGTGTCGGCACTCGGTTCCCATTCGTGAAAATCAACTGCTGTGTAAAGCGTAAAGGAGGGCTGATGTTAGTTTGATCAGATGCCACCAGGGGACCAATTGACTTAAGTGTCGCCACCCTGTTCTCATTAAGAAAAGTCTACTGCTGTGTAAAGCGTAAAGGAGAGCTGATGTTAGTTTGATCAGATGCCACCAGGGGACCAATTGACTAGTGTCGCCACCCTGTTCTCATTAAGAAAAGTCTACTGCTGTGTAAAACATAAAGGAGACCTGGTGTTGGTTTGATCAGAAGCCACCAGGGGGCCAATTGACTGAAACGTAACTTAAACGTTTACTGCAGGCCTCAACACTCATAATTCACAATCAACTGCTGTACAAAAAGTATAGACTAACTGGTGGTTTGTGATAGTTTGGTAAGATGCGACTAGAGGGCCACAAAACAGAAACTGATCGATGGCATCTAGAATTGGTTCAAAGAAATAAATTAACTGCTGTAGAAGTTTGCACGGGACGACTAATGGTAAGGAGTTGTAAGTAGTAAGGAATTGTTGATATTGGTGCGTTCAAATGCCACCAGAGGGCCAATTGTCAGAAACTGACTAATGAAATATATGCATTTGTTCAAACAAATCAGTGAACTGTTGTAGAAGCTGTGAGGGAGTGTCGATGGTGGTTTGTTCAGATAACACCAGGAGTCCTGTCACAGAAATTCACTGAATTGGGGACCACTGTATTTTGGACACTTGCTGTGAAAACTTTTAATACTGCTGAACTAGATCTTTTTAGAAGAAAGACATGTAGACTAATATGATGAAGCATGGCTTCGACGCCGAGCGAAGCTCTGAACATTCATTCACTCCCGGGAGCAATTTAAAGTATATACATGTTCATGTTAGAACCGACAAAAGACATGGCCTGGGAATGAGTATACCAAAGCTCAGTGATTACCCAGTTCACGCGCAGGAGTCGGACGTCACTTCCTGTAATTTTCAGTAATACCGTGGTGGCGCCACTAGTACCGTGGTGGCGCCACTAGTCACCCGGTACGAAAATCGGTCGATGGATTTTGAAGGCCATCGTAGTGACAGGAGTGAGGTAGGTCGGGCGTGCATTACCATTATCCGAGTTTCGCTCGGTATTAAGTATTAAAACGGGATGCTATTGGTATAATACCAACTACATGTACATCTAAAAATGGGAAATGAAAAGCAGAGGTATTGGCTGTTTCATTAAGTGCCAGATAATGCCAATGATACATTAATTAATTACTATTTTACTTTATTATTAACCTTGTAAATATGAATATTTATTTATTATTAATCTTGTAATCTTGTAAACAGACCAGTTTTGGGCCCAGTGCAGTCTTTTTTGGACTGGTAGGTTACAAGTCCTACTAGTCCTACTGGACCATTGGAACTAGTTGGCTAATCTAACCGTCACTAATTGGTTAAAGATGGTCAATATAGAACTTTATTTGCAACGGTCAGGCTTCGGCTGGAAACTGTGGAAGACCGCCGGGAAATAGGTACCCAACTCGCATAGCCCGACTGAAATTCTTGCAGCCCAACTGAATAATGAATAAAAAAGAGTTGTTGAATTTGTAATAAACTTTGTCTTAAATCTGTTTGATTCATTGGTTCCTTCCTAAAGCTATTTCACTGTTCTGTAGCATATTGGAATTGTACCAAAGGACAACTGATGTGTCAAATGGTTTTCATCAACTGATTTTATTATTGATATTGCTCTGAGCATGATCTTAAAATTTCACTTTTCTTATAGCCAGCCGGGCTACAAAGGCAAATATTGTTATAGCCCAACACAGTTTTCTGTAGCCATTGGCTATGGGGCTAGTGTTTAGCTTGACCCCTGTATTTGTGGTACATGATCTGGCTACTTGGATGAATATATACACAATTTTAAAGGAAGAAGTATTATTCAAGAAATAATGAAAATGGCTGATATAATCTGTGATAAACTGTGTGTGTCATTATAACGAAATGAAATGTAAGATGATTTTATGAAGTTACTTGCCCATTCATTCTTCCCGGTTGCTTTTATATAATATTACAAGAAGTCTGGGTACCGTAAATTCTCGGAAATTTAGACCACCCTAAGAATTTAGGCCACTGATTATTGTGCAAAATAATTTAAGGGAAATCTGGGCCACCCTTGATCTATTAATCTGTGCCAATATTACTCTGTTTTGTCTGGGTTTTTTTCAGAAAACATGGGCCACCCACAACCAATAACAATTGTAATTATTAAAAGGTGTCCCAAATTACCAAGAATTTACGGGAGATGAAATGTTACTTCAACTATATACCCATTCATGCTTAACCCTTTCATGCTTAACCCATTCATGCATGTAGCAGCCAAAAGTGCCCTGTCAATTTTGGTGATATCTCTGTAACAGAAGCAATATTTAGAAAATATTTGACGGAGAATTGTTCATCAGAGCTTTATCTACAACTCTCCTTCAAATATTTTGCAAATTTATGCTCTATTCCAAAGTTATTTTCAAAAGTATGACAGGTCCAGACGTCAAGTAGATCTGCAGGCATGAATGGGTTAAGAGTTCCTCCATGAATTGTCATCTGGTCTTGTGATGATTTTAATAATACCTTAAGGATTAAAAATAAATTTTGAAAATGTTTAAAGGAGAGTTGTTGGTAGTTGTATGATTACCATTTCTCCTTCAAATATTTTCTGAACAATGCTTTCACCAGTTAGATTTTATCAAATTTGTCAGAGGTTTTCTGGCCAATGGTAATTTTGAATAATGTGTTTTTAAAGACGATGATAAAGAAAACTCATTTTGTGATAATAATAACAATAATTATCACAATTATAATTATAATAATTTTTATGATTATAATAATGATAATAATAAATTATGGTAATAATGAATTATATAATGATAATAAATATATTAATAAATATACTACTACTGATAACAAAAATGATGAATGTGATAGTAAAAAAAAAATAATAATAATAATAGTAATAATAAGAATACTATTTCCATGTTGAAATGTTCAGATTTTCTGGAGTAAATCCTGGTGTAGTTTTATGCAGCCTGGGGAATTTATTCATTGTGGGAACCAATTAGTGTTACATATACATATATATATGTAATGTGGGCGCTACCCTGTATCTTTCTACCTGATCCGACCAAACAAACTATTTTCTACTTATTCCTTGTGATATTTTAATTGCACAATTTTTATTTTATAAACTTTAACCCATTCATGCCCAAAGCCCCCAAAACCGCCCAACTATTTTGGTGATATCTCTCAAACAAAAGTCAGAAAATATTTGAAGGAGCAATGTAAATCAGAAACTTACTAACAACCCCCCTTCAAATATTTTTCCAATTTTTGCTTATTTTCAAAGTTTTTTCCAAAAATATTGCAGGTTCAGACGACAATGGTCAAGGAAATCTCAAAGCATGGATGGGTTAAGGCACCTACAACAGAGCCCATGGTTCTGTGTATACTGTAGAATAGGAAATTATTCCAAGGTGTAAATTAACCTTAAATGTGATTTTGGATTTTTCCAAGATTTTCTATTCTGAAAAGCCAATATTGAAGGTTAATAGTCGAATGACAGGAATAATACATCTGACTTTCATTAGACCAAACTGACCCCACTCAAAAGTTTGGCAGAATAAACCACTTGTATTAATTTCCTATTCTACAGTAGTCTGTCTCAACATACATTGTAACAGAGTGTATATTTTCATGATATCAAGTGTATGCATGTTGAAATAAAGTGGATGAACTCAACAATCAGTTTCATTTGGTTTTTTTCCCTCAAATCCAAAAATATATCAATTAATCGAATCGATAAAATTTCATATCAATGACATCACTATCTATCACTAGTCCCCAACCACTGCTAGTTAACTTACTCATATCTTTTGTCCTCTATGGTGTAGTTGTCTATTGCCATGCCTTGTGCGGGAGCCTCTGGGGCATGTGAGAGTTGCCAGTGACTTGTGGGTAGGGCGTGTTTTTCCCCAGGTTTCCTCCACCAGTAGCAACAGGCTAGTCATAATTTTGCCGCATTATGGCAGAAAAGGCAACGAAAAAACAAAAATTCCAAATTAATTCAGTTTCTTTTCATTTACAGGTCCGAATTCGGAAATAGTTTCTTGAGAATTATCTTCTTACTATCAGCAGAAAGAGCAAGTTATTAGAATAAATTGGATTGAGTGCACCTTCAGCAAATGGCAAACATAATATATGGTGGGAATGAACATCTCATCTCAATTGATCTCTTTTGCAATTGCTTTTTGTTTTATTATCATCATTATTATTATTGTTATTATTTCTATTATTATTATTATGATAAGTATCAATAGCACTTTTAGTAGTAGTGGTATCATAGATATTCTTGACTTATTTTGCCTCTAGTGGAAGATGATTTTCAAGGTGTTTTAGGCGTATATAGTGCTGTGAATCATATACGCCTGACTAGCTGGAAACTTACTAAACTCATCCAGGTTAGTTCACATTTCTCTCAATAGGTGGCACCCAGAGCTGAGTTTTCTGATGCAGCCATGTACTCCGTTGATAAAACCTTTGGACAGAAAAGTTGGTGAAATGGGTGTAAGGAAGTCTTTTTCATAGTCATCAAGTGTTTAAATCTATTTAACTGAATTGTCTTCACCAAAATAAGTTAACAAATCAAACTACGCAGAGAATACCCTTATCTGTAGCAAATTCAGAGGTAGGAAATTGAGGAAACGTCTCGTCCTTTCTTAGCCTTTGTATTGTAAATATAATGCAGGATTCATGGAGATATATTGACTAGACACTTCTGGGGGCTACTGGCATGAATGTAAAAACATTTCAATAGCCCTTCTAATGCTGAGGCTACTTTCGTCTCAAGAACAAGGATGCAAAGATTTTTGAATACCATCCAAACCCTGTCATGTTGGTATTCATTGGATAGCTCTCAGATGACAACCTATATGCCAGGGTTCCAGCCATTTTTAACAAATGTTTTTAATCATTTTGTATTGGCCAAATTAGCCACCAGCAGCATCAGGGTTAAGTTATAATACATTTTTCATTTGTATTTAGTATTAGATGGCCTGACACTGGGGATATTGGGCGAGTACTGAAAGGAAAATCTTGGGCATCATGAAATAACAACAAAGTAGTAGTACTTTTTTTAGACTTTTTATTTACAACATGTGCATATGAATAACCCCTACATAGGAGCTTTC
Organism: Maea johnstoni; assembly: GCA_963942565.1. Classification (NCBI taxonomy): domain Eukaryota; kingdom Metazoa; phylum Annelida; class Polychaeta; order Spionida; family Magelonidae; genus Maea; species Maea johnstoni. The sequence goes on from OZ012698.1 coordinate 5,119,336, forward strand.
TTGCATCCATCATGGATAAATGGAACTTTTAACCAATTTGTATAAAATTATTTCTAAATTTGAGACTGTAGTATAAAAAATTTCTATGAATTGAATATATATACAGTATGATTAGGTCAAGGTCAAATTTCGGTGACCTTGACCAGTATGATTATTAGGTCAAGGTCATATTTTTGGTGACCACTAAATTATATGGTGCATATCATCAATAAGCAACAATGAAAACATCAAAAAATTAATGCATAGATATATAATATTGCTTATAAAAATCCCAAACCTTCAAAAACAGATATCGCTGTTACTTCTTCTGCACATCCTCCCCCAGAGCACCCCTTAATGGAACTGCTGATAAAAATGCAGCCAAAAGACAGGATTTTCGGAGATATATTTCAATTACTCTTATAGATAAGACTACAAAACGTATTGCATGATTATAACAGAATCATCATCATACCTCTAAAAATACTCCAAATAATCAATTTGCATCAGAATTTAAAATAATTTATTTCATCTACCTCATAACATTTTCTCTAAAAAGACACCAATAATTAATAATTGTCAGTGCACTGTTAAGGAAGGGTTACCCTGATAGTGGTAGAAATAATTCCCTAAGCATTGCTCCTTCGTGGTGTTTGTGGGGGAGAGAAGTGTACAGGCAGGAAGAGAAACTTTTTGGCGAGCCCTTGGACCAGTCGCCACGGTTACTACAGATCGTCATGGCAACAAACTTCGGCTAACAACAATTGGTTGGAAAAAGCTTTACACCTACTAAAGACGTCTCCTAGTATTGCATAACAGTACTTGATAAAAACGTCTTACAGTAATATTGCGTATATGTACTCGATTAGAACGTCTTCTAGTATTGCATAGAGTTAAGCATTTAGTGGGTATTGAAGTATAATATTGATAAGCTAAGGATATCATGCGAGCCTTCTGGGTTATATCGTAAACAGTCCTCAGCCTTTCTCCATAGCCCTGAGATAAGGTGACCTATATTTCACCTGCTTGTAAAAATAAACCAGGGCACTGGGTCGTTTGTAGTTTTTATGCGGCAGCAAAAAAAAATCGCTTGCAAAGTTAAATGGCAATATTAAGAATTTTTCCCGGTCCCCAAAGAAATGTGGAAGATTTGTATTTCCACTTTGCTGTCAAATTGACTTGAATGAAATGCAATTTTCTTGTATGATTAATAACTGGTTGTTTGTCTAAGCGCGCCATCAAACTCAGAGCAGGCCCAACTTGCCCATAGAACTAATATTGGAAAATTAAAGAAAATATTGAATTTCACAATAAACCCAACAGGGTTGAATTCAACCTCTCCTGTGATATCAAAATGACGGAACAGGATGTGAGATTCGTAAGGCACTTGAAGACGAGTCGTTCCGCTCGAAAAAAAAAAAACTAAGGAAGAGGATTATGGGATAGCCGCAGGGTATGCCGATCAGAATTCTAACCTTTTTGGTGCCAGTTTCCTAAATAAGAGCTAGTCCCCTCTAAACATAGATAACAACAAAGACATGCACATTACCAACCAACAACTTCTCGCCAACATGCGCGCTGTCACTTAGGCCAAGTCGTAAGACGTAAAAGAATAAAATTTCCAAAGTTAATCAACCAACAGCAACATGGCAGAAAATGGTTAATTTTCCGAAGCTTGCATCCCCACAGCGAAGTCCACGTGAAAGCTAGCAAGCGGTTATATATGTATGTATATATATATAATGGAGTTTCCTGCCTGGGCATAAACAACTCTTTGTGAACTCATTTTCGCAGAATAGGAAATAAAATTCAATTACTGTAGGAAGGCGCTCACAACTGGTCCAAGGGCTCAATTCTTGGAATGGTGCAAGGATCACAATGTTATTATTAAATCGGATGACGCCATTTTAATGATTGTTCGCTACCGGATCGCTAGAAGATTTCGGTTCCGTCCTTCTACTGGTCAACTACAGGGCGACAGTAGTGGAACCTTGTGGGAAACCCAGGAACTAGTTACCCAGCGGTTTCCTCAAACATCTCTCCATGCCCGCTGCAACTTTTATCATTATCTTGTGGGGCCCTATGAGGGCCCCCTATGCTCTCACTAAAGCCAATCATAACATATATATACGGCTTCATATCTAATAAAAACACTACAATACATTGTATAATAACAGGAGCAGAAAAGAGCAAAGATCCATTTGCATAAATGCACAAGTTGCAGTCGGCATAGAGATATGAATGAGTTACCACGTAAAGTCTTGCACCCCCCACCCCCCTAAGACTTAAGTATCATATGAAAGTTGACTCACCAAATTCTGAACTCTGCAAGATTTTTCAGTCAAATACAGCATTTCAATTCCAATGGGTCTTTAACTGGACCTATCACTTTTTGATATGTAAACTTCCCCCAGAACGTATCCTTGCAACAACCAATCCGTGGTCGGCTGAACTTTGACCTTTGTCTCGATTCGGCGGACCATCGGATTCTTTTCCCTCACTTTCACTTTCTTCCTATACCTTAATTTGATATTTTCATAATAGGTGTCACCACAGAAATGACCTTCGTTTGACCTTTCATTTCATTAGCTTTCTGTACAACTGTTAGTCATTGTTAGATCAGTCTACATAGTTATTCCATCAGCTTGTCCGAATACGGCACCAACTCCTTATACTCTTTTTCCATCAATTTTTCCCCCGAGAAAAAATTCATTCCAGGCTTCTAAAAATTTCACACATACATTCTGCATTTGCATAGAATGTTTAATTCATGGAATTCCCACAAGATGGCGTTTTTTCACATGGATTGCACACCTCGGTGTCGTAATCATCAATTTGAGTTCTGTTATCATCGAAACCACTTGGAATCACAATAAGACAACCGCAGTGTATAAAAACATGCTAAGTAGTGCAAGGAGTACTATTCTACATGTATATAGTTACTAAAAACAAGCTGAACTGGTAACCCCAAACAAGCTGATGAAGTGATATATTCTCCCTACTTCTATTATATTGACATAAGGAGGTAGAATCCAAAACAAACTTATAAAACTAGAACATATTATTTTACATCATAATTCTGAACTTGAAAGCTATAACTTCCAAAATGTATAATACAATTTATAGAGAATATAACAATATTTTTTCTCATTTTTCAATGACAAAAAAAAAACAGATCACCATAGCAACAGAATCACCATAGAAATAGAATCTTACCATCCTTTGTCCGTCACATGACCGGTTCGTGCTTCGTTCTCGGATCATGTGGCAGCGCAAATCGCGACAAAAAAGGTAGTTCTTCGTAACATTTGTACAAGTTTTAAATGATTCCTCAGGGAATTGAAAACCAACAACAATGAGCAGTTATCATACGAAAACTGACAGTAACATGATAGGAGTACTGATATGTGTGAAATAAATATTGTTATACATTTCTTGTAGTTGTCAACTTGGGAAGTTGCTGTAACACTCACACTTCATGGACACTTTCTGTGAAAAATATATGTTATATATTTTATATATATATATTTATATATTCATATATACGATGCATATTGTGTGTGTCCTGTTGCAAATACCTCTGTGAAAATATAGGTTTTCTTGGTATTTGAGATACATGAACCTAATTGTGAGCCATAAAACTAAGTTGCTATGATCTACTTTTTTGACCTACTTACTATTCAATTGCCTAGCGCAGAAACAGTTGGTTTCTGGTTTACTTGCCATAAGTGTAAAGTCCTAGATATAGCAGCTTGGTGATTGCGTCCTATATGTATTTCTGTCAAAGCACCGTGTTTGGACATACTGGCTACTGTATTAAACATGCAAACCTAGAGAGGTCTTTACAAACCCCAAACCCAGAAACAACATGGAACCATAAAAATAAGTACTTTGTGGCAAGATGTATTTTTTTTTACATTTCTCATAACACTTCCATCCATGCTTAAAAGATACATGTTTAGTAATACAAAATAAAACTATAAGATGCCTTCCCTGATAATTTTTTGTATTTTAATGGAATTGTTCAAAACATTCAACACCTTCGTAGTATTTCACTAGAATGAAACAACATGAACGGTTTCATTCCGTGTCAATTAACATAATACAATTGACTGGAAATAGACGAGCATGCAAATACCTCAAAGTAATTAACATGCTAAATAACAGAATTCCTCTCTCTCTCTCTCTCCCACAATCATACTCAACACTCACAGGCTATGCTGGCATTTGCGTCCATTATAAATTCTCCTCTTCAACCAATTTATAAAACAACATACTCATGGGTGCTATATATTCAATACGTACATTTCTATAGTTTACTTTCGATTGGTTACACAAGAAAAAAATTAACGCCAAGAGGCCACACTACCTTCATGAAATGCTTCAAAACTACTTATTTTTGTATTCAATTTTATTTTCTCTCCCAGAAAGTAGATAGTAATTTGTTAAATAACAATAAGAATTGAACGTAGAATAAAGTTATAATTGCCACCCACAGTAATAATCAAATTATCATACCGAAGCACAGTCCTAACCGCCTAGCAAAGTTACAGGTCTAAAATCGCACAGTTTCACTTTCGGCGCAAGGTCCAATCATGAGCGACCTATGAAGTCGTTGAGTGTTCCCATTGGTCTATAACTTTACCAGAGGACCAGGACTTTGCAGTAATAACGTCAACAACACACATAATTTCAACAATATAAACCTCTATGTGCCAGACAGCCAACACCTACTACGGAAAAAACATGGTTCCTTTATAGGGACTGGAAGTAATAGGCTTAAGATATAATATCAGAGAAAGTAACGCCAGAGCACCCGATACCCACAATGCATCAGGTTGCCATGCCGACCATCTGGCACTTAGAGGGTTAAGTTCATTCGAGTACCACAGATATGTAGACATCTAAGAATTAACCTATGTACATATGAATACAAAGAGTAAAGTTCATTTTCCAAACAGGAAAAAACATAAAAATCTCTTTCAAATGCCAACATAGCCTGCGGGCCACCACCGACAGCAAGCAGAGGGGAACGCATCTTGTGTTCACACAGCTCATTATCACTGAATCAAGAGGGTGATATTTCTCATTATCACTGAATCAAGAGGGTGATATTTCTCATTATCACTGAATCGAGAGGGTGATATTTTTCACTATCACTGAATCAAGAGGGTGATATTTTTCACTATCACTGAATGAGAGGGTGATACTTTTCTTATCCTATTTCCATGAATTCTTCCTTCCTCAAGCTGCATTTCAAGTCAAATTATGCATCTGAGATACCCTTTATCTTACCACAAAATATCTGGCTGGGAAGGAGGTGAAATAAACTCGCTGCGTTTGAGCACCAGGGGCTCAGGTTCTCCCTAGCATCAACTATGATAGGAACATAGCCAACAGTTGATGTATAGGACACCTGCTGCCACCTATAGTCAAAATCATGAACTATTCTCTATAGGAAGCCTGCTGCCACCTATAGTTAAAATCATGAACTATTCTCTATAGGATGCCTGCTGCCACCTATAGTTAAAATCATGAACTATTCTCTAAGTAGGTTATAATATGTCTCATTCCATAATTTCATTTAATAGGCAGCTAGTTTCTTTTACATCCTTCCCAGAATGAATACAAATTTAAACCATCAATTCCCAGTTGTTTCTTACGAAAGTATTTCTTGGTGCTTTGAAAGGTTACCCTTAGAGAAAATATGCCTTCTCGTTTTCGTTTCGTTTCGTTTCGTAGTGTGTGTGTGTGTGTGTGTGTGTGTGTGTGTTTGCTCCAGAGATAATCATCGATGTAACACCCGGATAGCCTTGTGCCCATGGCCCCTCGCGTTCCCGAGCAGAAGGGCCCCTTACAACCACGTCAGTAGGTTCTCCATCCTGTTGGTATTTAACACGCTCTCGACATCGTTCAGCAATTCATTGCTAATGTCCTCCTGAAAAACATCATACAAGAATTTGTGAACTTTTTCAAATACAAAATAAACAAAGATTTAATTTAATTTTTGAACACTTACAACTTCTTGTTCATGTCTAAATATATGTATAAATATACAAATCAAAACATACAAGAATTGGTTCATTTTTACAAATACTTAATAAACAAAATATTTGAATACTTACAATTATTTGTTCATGTATAAATGAACAAATTCCAAAATTTCACTCCATAATCAGGGTCCGACAATAACCAAAACACAATACAAGCCTGGTAGGGCTAGTAGCACTAGAAATTTACTAGCCCTACTCCAACCTTTACTAGCCCTCCCTCACAATCAAAATGATTCTAATAATTCAACCCAGTTCATCACCTAAATGTGCAAGAATATGCTATTCATTTAGATATCATTATCAAACACTGATCAAGATGTCATCATGTCAGCTTAGCTATCTTACTTTGACTGGTGAATTTGGACTAGTCTGGTAGGGCTACAACGGTCTGGAATTCACTAGCCCTACTGGGCACTTTTAATTTTCACATCCTCACTAGCTCAGACTAGTAGGGCTACCTTGTATGTCGGACGCTGATAATACAAAACTGTATTAGTCACAAATCTCACTACATAATAGTGTAGAGTATCAATCACTTACTTGCAGACTGGGCACAAGATCTTCACTGTCCATATTTGTGGTGTCGCTCGCGTCCCCCACGCTGTTCAAGTCCGTGAAGTTACTCCCATGCATACTTTCCAAGCTCAAGTCGTTATTTGGTTGGGTTGGGATTTTCGGTCCTGAGGGATAAATACAATGGAAAAATTAGAGACGTGCGCCAGTGTCTTTATCAACCCTTCCAATGCTGAGGCTACTTTTGTCCACAGCACACGGATGCAAAGATTTTTGAAAAACACTTAAACCCTGTCATGTTGGTATTCATTGGATAGCTCTTGCTGAGTACTCTCAGATGAGTACCCACATGTCAGGATATCAGTCATTTTTCAGCTTTTTTTTGCATCATTTTGTATGGCAAAAATGGCAACCAGCAGCATAAGGGTTAATTAAGTATAAACATCAATTTGTGGGATCCTCAGGAGCAATATTACAGGTCCTTATTCATAGGTAGCATTTCAATTGTTGTTGAATCATCATTTTTTTAGCAGATCATCAATTCATTGAGGTTTCCGATTTTTGGATGGACTAGCTGATTCAATTTTTTATGACCTTTCCTCTCCACACAGCCTCATAATACCCCCGTGAGGGGGGGAGGGGTTAACGAGATTAAAAGGCTGAACTTTATTTTGGTACTTAAACTCTAGTGTTTGTACAAAGTTTAGCTGAAAATCCATACTCAAGGCTTTTCAACATTTATAAAGTTAAGATTGGATTGACACTTCTTGCTGTTCAAGAATCTAGATGGATTTCTAAATAATCTTTAATACGATAAAAATGAGTATCTAATTGAATACAAACTCTACAGAAAAACATTGAATTTTACAATTTAACATGCAATAATGATAAATGTTAGTCCATGCTATGTACACCCAGGCAGTCTGATGTCTTCGAACTTCTCAACAAATAGGGTTTTTACTAAAATATTTTGAGCAAAGCTTTTTCTTCATAGCAAAAACACAGCTTTAGTTTCATAATTCAAGCATATTCATCAGACTTCCTGAGTGTTCCACAAAAGAATTGGTTAAAAAAAGGAAATGGATTCAGATCACATATAACAAATGTAAAGAGAATATAGTGAAACCTATTTCACTTAGAAATGCTCTAAACAGCCTAAAGCTGCCTTGCCAAGCATATTCTCTGGTCAAATGCTTGAACAAATAACAAATAAGCCCTACAGATCCTTTTTCAGAATCTAACCTGGCTGGAAAAGTCCATTGTCTATTTACATTGTACAATGAGTACATGTAACAATCATTATAAAGATATAAACAAAACCATGCCACATTGGAAATAATTTTCTGAACACTCAGACAAAAAATCTCATATTTCTCAAATTTCTAGAAATAAAATTCATGCCACAAATAACAAAAAAAAATCTATCGCGACGTAAATAAAACAGCTTCCAAAAATGTAAAGTAACATTTACAAATAACATTCTGCTAAGTCTTTTAAGAACACGCCAATAAAATTAACAATATGCATGCTTCCTATGTCAAATCATAACATTATGATGACAAACTACACAAGAAAACAACAACATTGGCAGCTAGCACGGTCTACCTATACACTGAGAAGACAGACAACTAGTTATCAGTTATCCGTCCTAGAGTACAGTCAATGGAGGGATATAAATACCTCACTTCTCTGTTAGTGTTGCAAGTAATCAAAAGGGGGCAGTAAGATCTCTCATGCAGCATGTAGACACACGATATGTAAGCTTTCAAAAGCTTCCTGCCACTAGTACATGTATCAACCCTCCCAATGCTGAGGCTACTCTCATCATAAACACAAGGACACACCTTTTGAAAAACGTCTAAACCCTGTCATGTTGGTACTCATTAGAAAGCTCTCGCTGAGTACTCTCAGATGAGTACCCATGTGCCAGGGTTTCAGTAATTTTTCATGTTTATTGCATCATTTTGAATTGGCCAAATTAGCCACCAGCAGCATAAGGGTCAGGAATCATTCAAGATTCTGTAAATATCACTTGAGACTTTAAAACATTGATCATTGAAAGGAATCATATTTCAAGTGTTGTACACCATCTAGGTGGTTAAGGCAGGAATTTGAAAATAGAACAAAGCATGCAGTACAGTAGTGCTGAATTTGATTTGGTTTAAGTCATAAATTATCAATTTCAAATACGATTTTCATACCAGATATTAGAGGTCATGGACCTTTTTATGAAGAGGGAGTAAAGTTTTGTCTTCAAACAGTTATTCAGCAAAATCAATTGGATGAAATTATCTTTATTGGATTTCTCATAGATAGAGAGGTTATTAAATCAATGTGTAGTAATAATTGGATGTTGTCACAGGATAGATAAAAATTGACCACTGATTAATGATAAATGGGTTGAAATATAATACCTGAAATATATTGATGGATGATTGTTTGGGAAGTACACACATTCATTTTAAAGATACATCTTTTTTTTTGGGGGGGGGGGGTCAAACACATAATGAGCTATTAATACAATCAATATTTTGGTTGGGATGAAATGGGCAATAAATTCGTGAGAATCTAATATGTTACATTTGTAATAAGACAGTTATATTAGAAAGGTGAAAATCAGAGTGCTTATCTAATGAACCCATTTATGCCTTGAGTTGCCATAAGGGACAAATCACTTTGTTGATATTGTTCTATCAAAAGCATCATCATAGCCAAATATTTGAAACAGAAATTGTTAGTACATCTAACAATCTACTTGAAATACTTTTCTAGTTTATGCAGTATTTCCAATTAATTTCATAAGTGTATCCAAAATATTTTTAAAATAAAGAAGCATTGGGAATGCAATTATTATGGAGAACTCTACACAAATAATGGGTTCAATTACATATAGATCATGTATGCAACTTATGAGGTGCTAGAAATCGGTTGTGTTTTATTCAGACTCCCTTGGGGATTCCTGATTTGGTGAGTGATTGGGGGTGGGGGCAGGGCTGAGGGGTATTAACCCTTCCAATGCTGAGGCTACTTTCGTCCAAAGTACAATGACGCAATGATTTACGAAAACCATCTAAACGCTGCATTGTTGGTATTCATAGGATAGCTCTCAGATGAGTACCCATATGCAAGGGCTTCAGTCATATTTCAGCGTTTTTGTACCATTTTGTATTGGCAAAATTAGCCACCAGCAGCATAAGGGTTATGCACTGGATGACCTACCCACTTCTTTTGTGTTCATCTTGTCTACATTACCCAGGATTTCTGATTTGTTTGGGAGTGGGGGGTAGGGGTGAGTGGTATTTAGAGGGTTGAGTAAGATAATGTGGTGAATGTGACTTACCCACTTCGTTTGTGTCCATCTCGTCTACGTTACCCAGGAAATCATCAGGCGTTCTGGGCAGGCTGTAACTGGTCCCCATGCCGCCTTCAATAAAACCAAATAGACAACTGTCATAACAACATCATACACTTTCACTTTCCACGGTCGTAGTCGGGATTTAGACATCATCCACTTTCACTTTCCAGGGTCATAGCCAGGATTTTGAAACTGGGTGCCCAAAATTGGAAATAGTAAAATTTTGTGGTGTCCCATTTTTCAATTTCTCTCAGTAGAACCCCGGGTTTGACAATGAGAATTGGCAGTTTTCCCTGGGTACTCAAGTTTCATTCACTATTAACAAATGGCTAGCCAGACTTTAAGCTTAACATGGCAAAAAAGTGAAAATGAATAAAATTCAAAATTCTGCAGTTCCTTCCTCGATCAAGCATCATGGTGATAAAATAAAACTCTTATTGTTATTTTCACCAGTCATTGTTCGAATCCCGGCCGGAGCATGTGAGTTTGTGAGGAAGTTGCCAGTGACTTGGGGTCAGGCAATGATTTTCGCCGGGTACTCCGGTGTCCTCCACCAGCTACAACTGGCATCACGACTTACCCACAACATAGCAGAAAAAGTGACAAAAATCGAAATTCTAAATTTGCACCAGTCACATGTAAATTGAAGGTAAATTATCATATTGCAGTACCAACCTAGTCCACTGTCGCCGCTGTTCTAGCGAATGTGTTGGTCAGTGGTTCCCCCCTGCCTAAAGAACGTGTCAACTTGACGGTCAATTAGTTCTATTTTTCACCACTGGGTGTCACCTTTTCCCCTTATAAATTAGTATATTGCAGTACCAGCCAGTCAATTAGTTATATTTTTTGTCACTAGGTGTCACCTTTAACGATTAAAAATTATCATATTGCAGTACCAACCTAGTCCACTGTCGCCGCTGTTCTGGCGAGTGTGTTGGTCAGTGGTTCCCCCCTGCCCCAAGAACGGGTCAACTTGACGGCCAACTAGTTCTATTTTTCGTCACTAGGTGTCACCTTTTCCCCTTATAAATTAGTATATTGCAGTACCAACCGGTCAATTAGTTCTATTTTTTGTCACTAGGTGTCACCTTTAACGATTAAAAATTATCATATTGCAGTACCAACCTAGTCCACTGTCGCCGCTGTTCTGGCGAGTGTGTTGGTCAGTGGTTCCCCCCTGCCCCAAGAACGGGTCAACTTGACGGCCAACTAGTTTTATTTTTCGTCACTAGGTGTCACCTTTTCCGATTAAAAATTATCATATTGCAGTACCAACCTAGTCCACTGTCGCCGCTGTTCTGGCGAGTGTGTTGGTCAGTGGTTCCCCCCTGCCCCAAGAACGGGTCAATTTGATGGCCAACTAGTTCTATTTTTCGTCACTAGGTGTCACCTTTTCCCATTAAAAATTATCATATTGCAGTACCAACCTAGTCCACTGTCGCCGCTGTTCTGGCGAGTGTGTTGGTCAGTGGTTCCCCCCTGCCCCAAGAACGGGTCAACTTGACGGTCAATTAGTTCTATTTTTCGTCACTGGGTGTCACCTTTTCCCCTTATAAATTAGTATATTGCAGTACCAACCGGTCAATTAGTTCTATTTTTCGTCACTGGGTGTCACCTTTTCCCCTTATAAATTAGTATATTGCAGTACCAACCGGTCAATTAGTTCTATTTCTTGTCACTAGGTGTCACCTTTTCCGTTTATAAATTATCATATTGCAGTACCAACCTAGTCCACTGTCGCCGCTGTTCTGGCGAGTGTGTTGGTCAGTGGTTCCCCCCTGCCCCAAGAACGGGTCAACGCCGCTTGTGGTCACAGATTGCATTTCGCTAGCTTGTGTGGTCGCTATCATCATCTCCTCCGGTGAGCTGCCCCCAGGACCCTGCTGCTGCTGCATGTAGTTCTTCAGTTTCAACTCCTGAAAAAAATAAAGTGAAAAGGTGAATATGTGAATATGTGCTCATATTCCTTCCAATGCTGAGGCCTAGAATAAAGTGTTTGTTTCCTGTAATGGCCCAAAGAAAAATAGGATAGGTAGGTTAAAGCAATTTTTAATTCTATTTTTTTTGATAACTTTTTTGTTCAAAAATGCATGTTTTAGGCATGCCTATGATGATTGGGAGTTGGAAGGGCAGAAAAAAAAATTTGAGTAAAAACTTGTTAGGGAAGGGTTCCAGGAAACAAACAACTTTTTTTAGGCCTGAGGCTACTTCTGCCTAAAGCAAATCATTTAAACCCTGTCATGTTGGATAGCTCTGCCGAGTACTCTCAGATGAGTACCCACACGCCAGGATTTCAACTATTGTTTTTTCTTTGCATCATTTTGTATTGGCCAAGTTAGCCACCAGCAGCATCAGGATAACACAGTAAAAAATAAAAACACAGAATTGCATCATAACACAGGAAAGAGAATATTTTTTGACTTTTATCCCATATTTTGTATTGACCAAATCAGACACCAGCAGCATAAGGGTCAACCCTTCCAATGCTGAGGCTACATTCGTCCAAAGCACAAGGACGCAAAGATTTTTGAAAATCATTTGAACTCTGTCATGTTGGTATTCATTGGATAGCTCTCGCTAAGTACTCCCAGATGAGTACCGTGTTGTACAGGCATATTTCCAACTACCCTCCTAGTATACTGCAGTGCCATCTTTCCACAAAGGATGACACCTAAATATGGCCAGGGAGCCAGGCCAGTAATATCACAGAAGCCATGGTATCCTGCCATATTTAAATGTCTTCCATTGTGGATAGATGGCACTGCGGTATACTAGGAGCTCAGTTGAAAGTATGTTACCAGTAATCTCCCTCGTGTGGCAATTGTGTGAACTAAATGGCCAACAGTAGGCCACAAGTCCCTATCTAGTATAGGTGTAGGCTTCTATATGTAATAAAGTAAAATCATAACAGAGCCTTGTGGCTAGGCTAAAGCCACGGTCACAGCGTAGAGGGAGAGCGAGAGCGAGAGAGAGAGAGAGAGAGAGAGAGAGAGAGAGAGAGAGAGAGAGAGACAGAGAGAGAGAGAGAGACAGAGAGAGAGAATGCACCGAGTGACTGCAGCAGCGTGGTCTGGTAGCTGGCCTGTGAGGCTCGCTGGTTGACCCGCCCCAGGCTCTACTACAGTGAGTGAGCAGAGCACGGCGACGGAACATCACATGTCATCACTGCCCCACCACCGACGCTCAGATAATCATCAAACACGCTCACCCACCCAGGCAGCGGGCAGCTCCAGTCAGCCATGATACTCATATATACGTACTAGCAAAAGTGGATGACATATTACGTCATGTTAATCCACTTTTGGTACTAGCCGGTCATGAGACAAATATACATGTACCAACCAGCCATGAGAAAAATATACATACTAGTAGCCATGATATAAATATGTCTGTACTAGCCAGCCACAATGTATTAAGTCATGATACTAATATACCATGTACTATTAAGTCATGATACTAATATACCATGTACTATTAAGTCATGATACTAATATACCATGTACTATTAAGTCATGATACTAATATACCATGTACTATTAAGTCATGATACTAAAATACCATATACTATTAAGTCATGATACTAAAATACCATGTACTAATAAGTCATGATACTAATATACCATGTACTATAAAGTCATGATACTAATATACCATGTACTATTAAGTCATGATACTAATATACCATGTACTAATTAAGTCATGATACTAATATACCATGTACTATTAAGTCATGATACTAATATACATGTATGTATTAAGTACCCAGGGTCCTTTGCAAATATTGTGGCAAGGCAGCCATGGTACAAATATACATGTACTAGCCAGTCATGATACCAATATACATGTAGTATGGAGTCATGATACTAATATACATGTATGTACTAGGTACCCAGAGTTCAGGCCAGCCATGATACAAATATCCACATACTAGCCAAGTCAAGTGGCAAGTTCTTAAACCAGAAATCTTAACCTACTAGTCAAAAGCATCCTTTCAGTCAAAACAACACTTCAAATTGACGGCCTAAGTTATTGTCTAATTGATATATATAGAGTTTGACCCATTTACGCTAGATGTGAAATCTCCAATTTCGATTCTCCTTTCTTGATAACCTCCGAAACACCATAAGTTAAATATTCAACTTCAATTCACTATTGTGCTGCACTGAGCTTAGAATAACATTCCATCACTTAAGGGTATGGGGTGGTGAACCCCGGGACCCCTCCAGGCACCCTCCCTGCCCTGACCCAGCCTTAGGGTGGGGTGTGACATGGGTTGTCTACTGAATAAACACACACTTAGTAGTAAGATTGATTAGCTTTTAATTACTGGACATAAGCAGTAATTACTTAGTTACACAATATCCACATACAAATACAATGTTACACAATTTGTTGATATTAGCTATCGAAATTAGCTCTCTTGGTGCACTTCCAGCTTAACCCTTCCAATGCTGAGGTCGCTTTCATCCAAAGCACAAGGACACAAAGTTTTTTGAAGATCATCTAAACCCTGCCGTGTGGTATTTCATTAGAAAGCTCTCGCTGAGTACTCTCAGATGAGTACCCAC
>OZ012698.1:5134003-5203346 GCA_963942565.1 Maea johnstoni
AGCTAAAATAACGGAAACTTCCTGGAAAGTTTGAAATGATGTATGATTCTTGAATGCTACAATGACCTGGTCATGAGTCTCACGTTTAGAGAAGTTTAATTATTATATATATATATATATATATATATATATATATATATATATATATATATATATAATATATATATATATATATATATATATATATATATATATATATATATATATATATATATATATATATATATATATAATTACTAAAATTCATTGATTGAAGAGTTCATAACTGGGACTGTATCAGCGGAAAGTGGTCAGTCTAGTGTCAGCCGGGAGGGACACAATGCACCCTGAAACCCTCAACCCAGAACCCAGAGAACCCTAGTCGTTGGCTGGTACCCGAGTCTAGGGTTTCCCTGATAACCTAAGAAAGCTGCTGGGAGGATAAGGTTTCCTCAGATCTCAAAATCTGATCCCCGCTACCCCACTGCTCCATATGACTAAAAACCACTGACCATGAAATCAAAATTTTGTAAGCTTCTCATGGTTGAAATCTGACTAGGGGTGGTGGGGGGGAGAGCTGTCACTCTGTAGAGGAGAAAGGATCTGAGACAGCCGTGGCGGGCAAGGAGGCCAAATTGAAAGCTCAGACTTTGATAAATAACTCAATTAGATTGGAGAGGGCTAGGTTTCCTGTATACTGGTCGAAACTTCTCATTTCCTCACAGAAGGGCCTTACTTGGCATCTTGAAACTATGCACAAAATGGTGCAATCATTAAGTTTCGGGCATTTTTCATTTTAGTAATATGGGTGAGAGAGAGAGAGAGAGAGAGAGAAGAGAGAGGAGAGAGAGAGAGAGAGAGAGAGAGAGAGAGAGAGAGAGAGAGGAGAGAGAGAAAGAGAGAGAGAGAGAGAGAGAGAGAGAGAGAGTGAGAGAGAGTGAAGAGAGAGAGGAGAGAGTGAGAGAGAAGAGAGAGTGAGAGAGAAGAGAGAGAGAGAGAGAGAGAGAGAGAGAGAGATGAGAGAGAGAGAGAGAGAGAGAGAGAGAGAGAGAGAGAGAGAGAGAAGAGAGAGAGAGGGGGGTGGGGGGGACAGACAGACAGAGAAATAGACAGGACTGACAGAACTGACAGACAGAGAGAAATAGACAGACTGACAGACAGATTGTTCAGTCAAAAATTAACACACCTAAGGTGCGTGTTCATTTTTATATGGTTATACCCCAGCTGAGTGTATTATGGCACCATCGCACCAGGCAGTCCCATACCTATCTCACCCCAATGCTACAGGTAAGCCTCCTGTCTCCAGTGACCACTCTTATTTAATAGGTTTCCAGTCAGTTATCTCATTAAGTGAGCAGTACTATGTAATCTCTCATCACTGGACCAGACTTGAATGTGACTTGTTCCTTCCCTTGGGTACAATCTTCAAGCTTTCAAGTCTGGTAAGGCCAATAATGACCTAACAAATTGGATGATATCTTTGAAGTGACTGTAACTTAAAGAAAATGTTTCAAGAAGAAATGATGTGTCAATATCAAATCCCAGATCCCCTTCAAATGTTTTACCATGGTCAGTTTTATTTGTAAGATATTTTCATAAGTATCGCCAAAGCAGACGACACTTTTCAGGAGATGTCTAGGCATAAATGGGTTAACCCATTCAGACTCAGACTTCTACTAGAAAGTATCGTCTGCTACTCGCATACTTTTGATAATGACTTGGTAATAAACCAAAGGTTCACAAAATATTTGAAGGAGAATTGTGGTTTGGCTTCTGATCAACATTTCTCCTTCAAAGAGTCTGTCTTAGTTTACAACTAGGTCAACAAAACCAATCCTTTCAGCTCCTGAAGGACACTGGCCACTTTCAACCCTGAAGGATGCGTTGCCATGACAACCATCAGGTGGGCACTCAGGTGTGACTACAATTACCTGGACAGTTATGGTAATTAGCCTCGGAACTTGCCAGGTAATACTACACCAATTTTAACGGTGAAACATTTCGGAGGGCCAAAAGGTGCACATTAGGAGTGTTCACAATTTACTGCCTTCGTGTCTTAGAATAATGAGACAATTAGGTCAAATCAGAGCCATTTTTCATCATCTACTTATAATACTGATAAGGGTTGATACCATGCCCAATAACTGACTGCCATGAAACAATCCTTCACTTATTAAAATTACTTTAAGTAAGATAATCTATAGGCTGTTCCCTTATGGGAAGAGTTAATTCTAATACCATTCAAATATGTCTTTTATTTAACCCATTAACAATCAGTTTCTTTAGAAAGTATCGTCTGCTTCTCTCTTACTTTTAAAAATAATTTGTGAATAAAGCATAGGTTCACAAAATATTTGAAGGAGAGTTGTTAACTAGCTTCTGATAAACATTTCTACTTGAAATGCCTTCAAGAAAATGCTTTTGTAAGTAAAATATTTCCAAAAATCGTCAGGCAACTCTGCATATTAATGGGTAATGAGCTTACTTTCATTGAATGGAACAAAATTGGACACCGGTCAGGTTCATTTGATAACACATACATCCATCACACCAGGTCCACTTCTAGAGTAGTTGTTTATTTTTTCACACCTGGGCGCTCAAATGTCCTAAGTCCAAGCCTTTAATGTGTATTACTTCATCACAAACACCTTGGACTCCTTTTCCAGGAAACCACCCTATTCAAAGAGGGCTAAGTCAATGTTGTAGCCATTACATAACTGTATGTAAACAAGGGACACTTTGAATAAGAGGTTATCCCCTATTCAGGTCACCCCATTGCATTGGGTCTGGTCAAAGGCTTGGTCTGTTGAAATAGCCTATAGTTCACTCTGATCACCCAAAACAGACTAGTTTCATTGGGTGAAATCCTTCTCACTGAAGGGCCTGCCCTGATGGCCTTGAGGTCTATGGCGGTGCCACTGACTGCTAGCTATCTCTCACCACTGCCCAGGTTCGAATCCCAGACAATGAATGTGAGAAAGTTGCCAGCGACTTGGGGTTAGACAGTGGTTTTCGCCAAGTACACCAGTCTTCCACCAGTTGCAACTGGCTAGTCAGAACTTGACCGCAATATGGCAAAAATAGTGACTGAGGTGCACTTTGACCCAACCGAACATGCTGCAACCAAAAAACATTAAACCCATTAACATTTTAGGCATTAACATGAAATGATATCAATGAAAATGATATGATTACTCTGTAATATTTGAATTAGATTTGCCTTAAATCCTGCTTACATGTGTATGTGCCAAATACTGTGTAATAAACATCTTGCAAGACCAAGTGAAATCAAATCAAATCAAATCAAATCAAATGTGTATGATGCTCATGGAAAAATTTGAGAAATAGTGCCTGTTGAGTTGTACAATCCCTCTACAAGTATTTCTCAACTAACTCTAAGATATTGATGAGCTACATTGAAAGTTGTCAGAATATATGAACATTTCAGATGTTAATGGATCTTTAACTGGAAGCCTGCATGTTTGAACATCACAGGTGGCAGAGGCTGGGTTAGTTTGGGTGATCGCTTGTCGGGGACGCTAATTATCAAGTGTTGGTTGAAGGTGGCAATAACGGGGGCTGGAAAAACAGCACATGTTGGCCTAGTTGGGTGGCATTAACCCTTCTAATGCTACGTCTACTTTCATCCAAAGAACAAGGATGCAAAGATATTTGAAAACCATCTAAACCCTATCATGTTGGTATTCATTGGATAGCTCTTGCTGAGCACTCTCAGATGAGTACCCATTTGCCAGGGTTTCAGTAATTTTTAAGTTTTTTTTGCATCATTTTGTATTGGGAAAATTAGCCAGCAGCAGCATAAGGGTTAAGGGGTACTTAAGCACTGGGTGTGTGAGGGTCTGGTTCACGCTGGGGTATTCTCCCCTCTCCCCACGCTGACAGCAGTCAGGTAAAAAGCCTCTAATTGCTGCGGCGGTAGGACAAATCAGAGGTGGGCCCAGCACCGTTGCCTGTTGATGGCGTTAACCCATTCATACCTGCAGCAAACGAAAATAATCAGACAATTTCGGCGATATCTTTCTTCTCTAACCTTCTTATGCAAAAAATTTCAAGGAGAAATATTCATTGTGATACAACCAACAACTTTCCCTGAAATATTTTTCAAAATCATGCTCTATCGTTGGGATGTTTTCAAAAGTTTCATACATCCAGACGACTTTTGCTTAAGCCATTAACACTCAGACTTTCTCTAGAAAGTGACGTCTGCTACTCTCATACTTTTGAAAATAACTTTGGAATAAAACAAAAATTCACAAAATATTTGATGGAGAATTGTTGTTTGGTTTCTGATTAACATTTCCAAAATCGTCAGGCCTCTTTTGGCCGCTCTGAGTGTAAATGGGTTAAGTTGTTCGGTGCAGTATGGGCATGAATGGGTAAGGCGCGACCCATGTCTTGTCACACACCTGTCACTAGCACGCTCTGTTGAACCCCATTACAACCAAGGGTCACTAGATACTGGTCACTAACCTGCTGGCATGGAACACCTTAATCCATTAATGCTCACAGCAGCCAAAAGCAGCCTGACGGTTTTGGTTTGGTCTTTCAGGCTAAAGTGCAGTTGGAAAAATATTTGATGGAGAAATGTTAATCAGAACACTACCGACAACTCTCCTTCAAATATTTTGTGAAATTTATCTTTATTCCCAAGTTATCGTCAAGGGCAGTACACAGGCATGAACAGGTTAATGAGTTAACCAAGTAGTGCTTCAGAATACTAATATCTGAATCCTTCCTAAATGAATATCACTAACTGTGTCCATTTAAACACCCTTTTTCACTTAAAGACCGAACTACAAAGTCTACAATAAAAACAATTTTCATTTTAGGCAGCGAACAGCTAGTGTCCATTTGAACCCCTTGTTTTACTTAAAGACCAAACAACAAAGTCTACAATGAAAACATTTCATTCCAAGCAGCGAACTGCTTATAGTGTCCATTAAAACCCCTTGTTTTACTTTAAGACCAAACAACAAAGTCTACAATGAAAACATTTCATTTCAAGCATCAAACTGCTTGCTCAAGAGACCTCACATCTTAAGAAGAGTGTCATTGTTTTTGATGTATTTGTTATCATTTGTACGGTCTTTTTACAAGGCCCGTTATCCTTATGGTTTTTGGCAGCTCTTGGACCACCTGCAAGCTACAAAAGAAACAAGCATTTCTCTGTCTAATACCATTCCTATTCACAACAGAACAGCACTTAGATTTAACTAACTAACCATTCTCCTTCCGTGAACAGACACACCACAACAACGCTATTTAAGCATTAAACCAAATAGTCATATTATTTTACTTCTACTTTGAACCTCTTAAAGACTCTGCGTGCTTTGTCCTGGCGGGGAGTGCTGTAAAAAGGGATTTTGACGAGGGTTTTTGACGAAGGTTTCGTGTTCATTCTCGTCTCACGCACTAGGAATTCCTTTCAACAGGTCGTTTTCGCCTTTCTACGTACAGTAGCCTCGGACAACTTCAAAGCACTTCACCCACACATTGTTCAACACAAAAAACTCCTATTCTAATAAAGAGTTCTACTTAATCTATTGTTGTCATTTTTTCTAAGGTATTGCCATGTATTGTGGAACCTAAACATGACCTTTCTTTCTTTGATTCTTAAAGATAATATCTTTGAAATATGTATATATATATATATATATATATATATATATATATATATATATATATATATATATATATATATATATATATATATATATTAATATATATATTGCGAAACTTCAAGCATGAACTGTTACAAAGTTTGTCAAAAAATTGTCAGAATGCTCTTATATTTTCGAATAAAGCAGGAGTTCTAACTAATAAATTAAATAATTCATTGTATTTTGTACAAGTTTTCATGGGTTTTTCAATTGATTTTGAAACAGACTGAATTGGGTCAGGAAATATATCCTGGCAAACGGGTACTCATCTGAAACTACTCCGCGAGAGCTTTCTAATGAGTACCAACATGACAGGGTTTCGATGATTTTCAAAAATGTTTGCGTCCTAGTGCTTTGGAAGAAAGTAGCCTCAGCATTCACCATTGAAAGGTTTAGTGTAGAGTCTTCAGGTACGAATGTGATTAGTGTAGTACACCTTATAAAAGGGCATGATGGCGGGCAGCACCCCTGAGGCAGCAAGCAAAGCAACCGGGTTCACCTTGGGACACCCCCATCTCATCGTCTTTTTCGTCATCATCGCTCGTCAAATAAAGACCCAGTGTTTGCTGTGTTCCTGCTGGCCTATTGTTGCCCCGATACCCCCTAATACCCCCCTAATGAAGGCCGGGCGCTCGGCCTCATGCCCCTCTGTCAGGCAATACACACATTGCAAGCCGACACCAAACAGGAAATAGACAATCTAGCATGTCAATTACAGGTGGAGAGTGCATGGGACCTCCTCACATTCTACAGGTGACACTTTAACCCTTCCAATGCTAAGGCTACTTTCGTCCAAAGGACAAGATCTTTGAAAATGATCTAAACCCTGTCATTTTGGTATTCATGGGATAGCTCTCACTGAGTACTCTCATATGAGTACCCATTTGCCAGGGTTTCAGTCATTTTCCAGGGTTTTTGCATCATTTTGTATTGGCCAGGGCCTGACACTTCAGGCTAGGGGCCCGAAGGTCTTTTGATAAAAATTAGTGACCAAAACAGTATTTCAGGTTAGTATAGATACTATTTTGGGCAGCTAGTCTGAAAACTCTAGGGGCCCACAGTAAAATCTAGGGGCATATGCCCCTGGGCCCCTGGGAAAGTTGAACCCTGGTACCCCTCTCTCTTCCCTTCCAGATTGGTGCCAGGGTACCAGCACCAGCAACGAGAGATCAGAAACATCGAGCAGAAAGAGTGAGAGCGCAGCCTGGATGGGGTATTAGCACCGGATGGGGCTAGCGATATTAACACAAATTCCAAAAATAGGACAGTTTATCTGGTTGCTAGGCGATGAAGGTTCCGATGACCCTGATTCTGCTGCTAGGCAACATGTTGTTACAAGAGTTGCTGAAAGAGGTCTGGCAGGGTGCCATTGTGGTACAGTGTGTATGTTACAGAACTTACTAACTTGCACTCACCATCATCCTCCTCCACTACCAAACATATGCGCCACTCGCAACCTACGTACACCATGGCAAACGCACAATGAGGCAGATACGCCAGGAGCTTAGCCGCCTATGCGTCCAGCGTGTCATTTGGACAAGCAGAACACTGTTTTTTGACAGTTTGGACACCCAAAGGTTTATGACAGAATTTGCTGAAGATGACTTTTCTTAGAAGATAGAAGATGAAGAAGCTGTAGTGTCACTTTTGTAAGACACACAAAGCAGTATCTGGCCTAAAAAAGCAAAATCTGTAAAGGTATAGGGTCTATCTTATTAGTAGTACTTATGTATTTTGTACCACACTTTGGACACGCAAAAGTCTATAAAACCTCTATTTGGACACCCTGTTTCCTAATAATGGCTACGCGCTTTTCAGGAGGCAATTTTGAGAAATGAAGAGAGGAATTCAATAGAGCGGGTTCACTTGCAAAAGGGGGGGTTCCTCCTTAATCAGAATACATGATGAATAAACACACATAATTCAATATCGTTTGTAGAAAGCATATCTTTCAAATGCTAGCTATCCCTTCACTTACAACATAAGCACCATCACAAAATTTTAATGCAATTCTTGAACAATTTGCATTTGTACTGGAATATCATGATAACAATTTTTCATAAAGTACTTTCTTAAGTATTGAACTAACTACTTATGGACGACACTTTTTCAAAAGTATAGGAAGCACCCAGATGACTTTTTTCAGTCTCAAATATCGTACTAACAATTGTTCATAAATTATTTTAATATGTATTGCACTAACATGAGTATTAGAAGCACCCGGGTGACTCTTTATAAGACAAACCCTCGGCACGATTGGGCACAATCCGTGCACCAGTTGTATCGAACCCCTGAATTATTCAGCAGTGTAAACAATAGGAGAGCGACCCCTCACCTTACATGAAATCCTACACACACATGAATAATACAGATATTCATAGAGATACCACCCTAGACGCTGTGCACTCGAGGACAATGTCCCGAGAATTATTAAGCATATGATTGAGTAGTAGGGGTGTACTTGCTCCTCTGAGGTTATCAATACTCTATAATTGTTCATCAGGTGTGTTTGTTTCTCTGAGGTAGTCTACACTCAGGGACTTAGCCACTGAACCCGTCCAGCCTGGCAAATCCTGAAAACCTCCTTTTTGGACAGACCAAACTTTCATGGAGAACCTTCAATTTTTTGGTTATTTAGTATTTAACTAAATAATTTCCTAACAAACCATCTTCTGAGACATGGGTGAAATATAAATTGGCCTTTTTGATAGAATAGGCTATTAAATGTAGTTGGTACAAGGATTTGAAGTATCTGGGTTACTTAATCTGGACGGGCAAAAATTGTGGAATTGTTCTTTTGGACAGGCATTTTTGAAATCCTGGCTAAGACTTTGTCCATACTTCTAAAATGTGTAAATATTGGATTGGCTTGGTTATTACGTAGCTTTTAATGTTTTCTTCTGCAAAAAATGCTTTTTCAGAAAGATGTTATCAAAATGCAAGTGCTTATGGGTCAACCTCGTGTTGCAATAAGTATAATTAATTCATGGGTCATTCACTTCCTGTACCTAGTGTTCTAGGACCCGAGGCCACTGATGCACCACAGCCTCAGGACACACGTTGGGCGACTAATTAGTGAAAACAGTGTTTGCCTTAACCCATTCATGCCTGTAGCGGCCAAAACGGCCTGACTATTTTGGTGATAACACTATAGCAAAAGGAATTTTCAGAAAATATTTGAAGGAGAAATGTTGATCAAAATCCAACTCACAACTCTTCTTCAAATATTTTGTGAAATTATGATTGATTTCATAGTTATTTTGAAAATTATCAAAGGTCAAGACTCCAGAAGACACTCGTCAAGGCATGAATAGGTTAACCGGTTCTCACCTGTAATGCCCCGAAAAGACTGGACTAACTCAAAGAAAACTTACCTCCAAAGGTATTTTAAGGAAATATTCAAAAGAGAAATGTTGTTGAGAAATTCAATTGAAATTGATTGAATTTGGCACGAAAAAACTTAGTCATAGAAATGTGAACCTCCAATTATATTTCAAATCTATCACACCATTCGTTCTTCCTGAATTATAGGGCTTGCTTTTTTGCAGATCCAGGCACGAAATGATACAATCTGACTCTGCTTCGCCAGCAGGAAAAACGCTCACAGTTGTCATGGTAGGATGACAGATGGGAGGTAACTTACGACTTTCTCTTTTTCGATTCAGGGAGGTTTTTTGGGGTTTTTTGAGTGTTGTACAAGGAGAGAATATAAAATTACAAACAAGCAAATGTATATATATCAGCCAGAGTGGTGGCCTTAACATATTCAGGCTTAAGACTTCCTCCAGAAATGTTCGTCTGCAACTCTAATATTTTTGATGTGAACTTGTAAATTTGAAATGATTTTACAAAATATTTGAAGGGGAGTTGTTAATAATACTCTACTGAACATTTCTACTTTTTATTTTTTTATTATTATTATTTAATTATTTTATTTTTTATTTAAGCCTATGTGCAGCCATCTTGGAACACTGCGAACATTAACAACATGAGGCATCCACAGTTATCCTAACTACTTCGGTGGTTTATTTTAGACAAATAGCATTTTTTTTGAGAATATTCAAAGGATAAATGTAGATCAGGAGAAAACCAACAACTCTCTTTCAAATATTTTGCGAATTTCATTTTAATCTCTGAGCCATTTTCAAAAGTATCATAAATCCAGACGACACTTGTTGTCAAGATCTGCAGGCGCGAATGGGTTAACATAAAAACCATAGCATCCCGGACATCCTGTTGGCTCTTAATTTAATTTTCATACCCAGAAGTGACAAACGGGAATAAATCCTGCACGGCAACATCTAAATTTAATATTTTATGCATCCAATATGGTAATAGAGCATCAGGAGCCTTCAGCTGGGATCGTTATGAGTTCACAAGTCATATATCACCACAGTAAACGTCTACCTGAGGACCGATGAATTTCACAAACCTGGCTCGCATCTGCTCATGACGAGAATCAGCCTTCTTTAACCCTTATATTGCTGGTGGTGGCTAATTTCTCCAATACAAAATGATGCAAAAAACCCTGGCATATGGGTACTCATCTGAGAGTTCTAATTCATTTTCCAATACATAATCATATTCCAATCCAATACATACTAAACCTGGCCGAGGTGTCCTGTTCTGGACATCTAATATGCATGAGACCACCCTACAGCTATGTCTGAATGTCTAGGTCAGTCCACATTTATTCTAGCCCCTATGGCCACTTCAACTACATATACATACATACATGCATACATACATACATGTAGCCATTACCTGTTCAGTGAAATACCCAGGACGTGTACGCGTCAACATTATTGCAAAAATGTTCACAATAGGTGTTCACATTAATAGGTTTTATTGTGTATTCTAGAATAAACTTGACAAACCCTTATGAAGGGGAGAATCAGAGAAGCATTGCATTGTGGGTAGAGCTGCCATCGAGCCAACCCAACCCCAGGGATCAACTAATCAGTGATAAAACAAGTGACGATTCCCTCACTTGACTATGTTCAATTTCTATGATTTCTATCAATTGCGGTCCACCTTGACAAACCCTTATGAAGGGTAGGAGAATCAGAGAAGCATTGCATTGTGGGTATAGCTGCCAGTGCCAGCCAGCCTGAGGGTGTACTGGGATTGCAGCAGTAGAGTCTACCTGGAAGGAAGTCCCTATAGTAACTCAGTGGACCACACTTGTAGGAGCCTGACAATGAGACCAGCGATTGTTGGTGTATAAATAGGCGTAGAGTGTAGCCAGAGGCATCTCGTTTTGTTGGTGGAGAGTGTATGAATGGGCCGTCGCCTCCTCTGCTTGCTGCTCGCTCGCTGGCCGTGAACCACCTGACCCACTTCTCTCGCTACCGACCAGGAAATGGCGGGATGATGGGTAGCAACAGGCCCCTAACTATATACGTATACAGACTACCAACAATAATTATAACACTTACTGGTGCCATTGCATTTACTCCTACTACTACTACTACTACTACTACTACTACCATGGCGGGATGATGGGTAGCAACAGGCCCCTAACTATATACGTATACATAACTACTAACAATAATTATAACACTTGTACATGGTGCTATTGCATTTACTCCTACTCCTACTACTACTACTATTACTACTACTGCTACTGCTACTACTACTAAGTTACTACTACTTCTACTACCACTACTACTACTACTATTACAACTTCCTCTATTACTACTTCTACTACTGCCACTACTGTGTATGTATGTATGCGTGTACACATGAATGAATGTATGTTTTGATGTATGTATGTATGTATGTATGTATGTATGTATGTATGTATGTTTATATGAACATGAATGTATATGTATGTATGTATCTATAAACCTGTTTCGACCTCAGTTAATGTATGATTACGGTTAGAGTATTTTATAATCAACTGGAGTGTGTGGTCTTTGTAGAGAAGTGGTTTTGTATGGTGGTGTATTTTGGCAGTGACAAGTCAATTTCAGTTTGACTGTATTTTGGCATTTTAATATTCGTGTATTTATTCATTTGTAACTCTTTTGAGTGGATGCTGACAAGAGCAGTTGGTATCTGTAAAGGAGTGCGTCTCATGTACCAGTTATAAGCCAAGGGTCAAGGTCGGACATTTCATCATATCAAAACCTCATGAGCAGTCAGACCCAACCTGCAAGCATTAAATACTTCTAACACCCTATATTTATCACAATCTTCCCAAAATAGCATCCTCGGGTAATTTTAGCATATCAACATGACAGGATAACGCATCCATCACATCGCCCTGTGGTATTAACTTCAGCAGTAGCGAGATTCACCAAAACAGCGAAGAGAACTCCTACATAGGGATAAGTATGTAAAACTATGATCTGATGGCTAATCTGGCCAATACAAAATGATCCAAAAACCTGACAAATGATTGAAACCCTGGCAAATGGGTACTCATTTGAGAGTGCTCGGTGAGAGCTATCCAATGAATACCAAAATGACAGGGTTTAGGTGGTTTTCCAAGATCTTTGCATCGTTGTGCTTGGGGCAAAAGTAGCCTCGGCATTATAAGGGTTAAACCAATTCATCCAATGATCCAATAAGAAGCCTTCACTGAGGCCCCCGCAATAAAAGAGGCTGACATTTATTGCGTTTTTTAAATTCTGTTTTTTTGGATGATTAGCCTCATGTGGAAGTACATTCCAAGTAGATGTTAAACACAACCAGTCCACACAAAATTAACTCTATGTCACTGTCTCTCGCTGGTCTCAGGGTTTGAATCCAAATTGGGGAGAAAATTGAGTGACTTGGGGTTCATAAATTTCTCACAAGCACACACTTGTTCTCCACCATTAACACCTGAACAGCCATGATGCTAAACATTGAAATAGCTGACACAATTGTTCTTTCATGTAGTTTTGTTTCCTTCCTTGCATATCAAGAGCATTTGTATCACTCAAATTCTGAGTTCTATATGTGAAAAAATGCACTTATGATTACTAGCATGGTCTTAGCCAGCAGAGCGTCTGGGTGTCTTTTTGGACACCCAAACCCTTGAAAAGCACCCCTTAGGACACCCAAAAGTTTTTGTGAGGAATTTCTTAAAATGTCAATCTCAAGATAAATTCATACATGTTTATGGTTGAAATCGGAGTTGGCAATTTTGGGAACCCAGTTCCTAAATCCTGGCCAAGACCCTGCTTACTAGACCTGTCTTTCATTTTCATCAAATCCAGAAGCGCCTGCCAGAGAGTCAAATAAGTTCATAGACCCGCTCATAGCCTCAGCCAATGGGGCTTTTTTCAAAAACTTTGTGACCTTGGAGGAGCAGCTGGGAGTTGCAGACTCTGATAGGCTCAGCAGAATCTACCATGATCAAAAGCTCCCTCCTTTTCCTGAAGAGCTTCTTAGTGGCGTATCCAGGCAACAACAACCAGAAACCTCATGTGACCTGCACTTGGAAACTTTTTTATCCAGACAAGTTCCTTGTATCACACAACCCTCAAACTTTTTCCTTCCTTTTTTTAAGTCCCTACTTTCTCCCTATGTCCCCTCTTGTTTAGGCCTAAAAAAAAGTTGTTCGTTTCCTGAAACCATACCCTAACAAGTTTTTATTCAAAAAAATCCCTACCCTAAAGTTTTTATCGCCCTCCCACTCCCAATCAACGTAAAACATGCATAAAACACACATTTTTGACCAAAAAAATAATCTTTTGACCGACCTACCTACCCTATTTTTTTTCGGGCCGTTACAGGAAACAAACAATTAATTTTTTTAGGCCTTACCAAAGATCCACCTTGACCCATTCATACTGGCAACTAATTTGATTTTCATTAACCCTTCCAATGCTGTGACTACTTTCATCCAAAGAACAAGAAAACAAAGATTTTTGAAAATCATCTAAACCCTGTCATGTTGGTATTCATTGTGAAGCACTCGCTAAGTACTCTCAGATGAGTACCCATCTGCCACGGTTTCAGTCATTTATCAGTTTTCTTGCATCATTTTGTATTGGCAAAATTAGCCACCAGGAGCATAAGGGTTAAATTGTCTAAGGTGCAATCAGTTCGGATTTGGCAATGCCAAACCCTGTAATCTTGAAAATAGGATGTTTGTCCTATAAGAAATGTTTAGCCTATCATAAGTATACATAGAACATGCGATGATGTGTATATGTCACCAGTAAAATTGTATCAAAGAGATGGAAAATGCTCCAGAAGAAAAAGAATACTTAAACTATCTAATTTGCCATTAAATGAAATAGGGCTATGAACCTCTTCTAAGTTTACTAGTGACACCCTTCCTCAAGCTTTTATTTTGGCAGTTACCAGCTGTGACAGAAACCCCTCCCAAGAGCATCAGCATGCTCATTACAGGGCCCCACATCTTTACATCACATGTGGTAACATGTATAAATAATCTAGTCAGCATTATATCCCAGGTTGGGCAGTGCAGAAAAGACATCATGGAGACTAAACCTGAGCGAGAGGAAGAGTGCGCTCCGAAGCCTCATTCTGATTTCCGAGGACAAACGGACGGACGGAGGCAGCAAATGTGCCGAGAGGCAGCTTGCATCAGTGTTATACTTCATTGCCTTGCTAAATTACTAGCATTACTTGCCCAAGACAACAGTTGTTTCCAAGAGCAAAGGCCAAGAAAGGGTCGGAGACAGCTTCCTCAGGATGACAACTTCCTTAGGAAGACACCTCGAGCGCTATCTGTTGATGACAACATGCTTAAGTAAAACAGATGTCATGTCAACTATGATGAAAAAGAAAATCTGCAGAAATGGCTAATTCAAGAGGTACATTTGAAACTTTAAATCACAAAAATATCTTATATGTGAATGCCAAAAATTAGAGAAAAATAAAAATGCTGTCTGTTTCCAATGCCTACTTTATTCAGAACCTTAAAAATGTCCATCAATAAAAGTAATGCTTATACTTGTATTGATTCCTCAAGTTGGCTATCTAAGTACAAGTTAAATGATACCTAACATAATATATAATGCTGACGCATAGTTTTTGATCTAGGCCCTGCTATTACCTTAATGACTTTTTAATTGACCTTGGCTTGTCCTAAACGAAGTCATAAGGACAAAATCATTCATAAGTGTAGTGAGAGTACTCAGTGAGAGCTATCCAATGAATACCAACATGACAGGATTTAGATGTTTTTCAAAATCGTTTGCACCATTGTGCTTTAAACGGAAGTAGCCTTAGCATTGGAAGGGTTAAATGTTTCTACAAGCTCATTTCTTGGAGTACAACCTCTCATTTTATCGCACCCTCTTAAATATTGCTACGAACACATTTCTTGGGGTTCAAACCCTCATTTTATCGCACCCTCGGTAACCCTATGACACACGCCAGCATAACAACTGCTATGACATCACTGTCACCATGACAACCGCAAATGATTAAGACATAAAACTTTGCCTCTAAGATTTCGTTATATGGCTTGACACTTGGTCCAGATACACTGCCCTTGCCAAATTTCACTAAATTCATTCTGTTACCATCATTTGTTGCCATGGAGACTTAGGTCATATCATTAGTCGCCATGACGACGAAAGCCATATGCCATGTGCAAGACGCTGAAAAAGGTACCCTGGTCTGACTTCTCCGTAAGGCAGCCTGTGCAGGGCTTGTGCCAAACAGGAAGTCTTGCTGACAGACTGACTAACGAACTCTCCATGAGCTGTAACTAATTGCCATCGGAATTGAAGTAATGCACTACCCCCCCCCCCCCCCCCCCCACTCGTTACCCTTGGTCAAGAAGGTCACTCCAAAATTGATATCATCTTCATTTTGAACAGTTATAATTGATATTTGATATAGTGCCCTTTCCACCACTTATGTTCAAAAGCGCTTTATAAAGAAGTCAATGGACAGATGTTTATGATCCAAATAGTCGAACTCCTTTCTGCTGTACTTGAGGTTGTAAATACTCATTAGTCATGTGAAGGGAAATCTAGAAAATTATGTTTTCAGCCCATTCCTTTGTAGCCAGAGAGTGTATGGTCATTCTCAATTTAAAGCTTTTCCTAATCAGAACTAAGGATGCATCAAACAATAAATTCCTTCACTCAATTCACATCCAGCATAAGAATGAATTAAATGTAGTCATTTATAGGTTAGGTCGGGGTAGTTTTCAGGGACTACAGACTATAATTCAAAACACAGCTGAAATCATTGCTATTTGAAATTTATTTGACTATATGGACCATAAACATCTGTCCACTGACTATTCTTTATAAAGCAGTTTTGAACATAATAAGTGGAAATGGTGCTATATCAAACATCAATTATTATTATCATTATTATTATCAATATCATTATTATCATTTTAATTATTAATATCATTATTATTATTTTCATCATCATCCTCATCATCATTATTATTGTTTACTATTATTATCATTATAAACATTTTCATTATAATTATCACCATTATAGGAATCTAGTCAAAGTAGGAATTAGGAGGAATCAGATATGGCAGTTTGGGATTGAGAAGGTTAACGAGTGACCTTGAACCTGAGTATATCATTATTATCATTACTATTATTATCATCATCATTATGATCATTATTATTATTACAGGAAACTAGTCAAGGAAGGAACTAGGAGTGGGAGTGAGAAGGCTATCGAGTGACCTTAAACCTGAGTATATCATTATTATCATTATTATTATTATTATTACTATAAGAATCTAGTCAAGGAAGGAACTAGGAATGGGATTGAGAAGGTTAACGAGTGACCTTAAACCTGAGCTGCTACATGTCACACCTGGGCCGGGTGACAACAAGTGATCTATGGATCTGCATCACCTGGTTAGCAGATAATCATTAACTTCCCATCATGGCCATCTACCTGGCCTGATGAAACGACCTTCTTGACCCCTCCATTGACTGCTGGTTTACCCCCCCCCCCCACCCTCCGTCCCGACTGAAATCTTTCTCTGCCAATTCTTAACTGAGGCTACTTTCGTCCAAAGCACAAGGTGCAAAGATTTTTGAAAGCCTTCTAAACCCTATCATGTTGGTATTCATTGGATAGCTCTCACTGAGAACTCTCAGATGAGTACCCATATGCTAGGGTTTCGGTCATTTTTTAAAGGTGTTTTGTATCATTTTGTAATGGCCAAATAAGCTAACAGCAATATAAGGATTAAGCTTAGCGGGATATCAGCTGAGAGTTATGATTGCCCAGAATTGATAATTTCTAATGATATAATAAGTAGAAAGTTTTCAGATTTCAGTCAACAGAATATATTTCCTTTTTTTCATTATGTTACATTTAAATTTAACCTCCACAACTCAATTGGCTAGATATGTTCTTAATTTCGGAAGACATGCAGGCAGAGACCGGCTGCAGATGATGTTTCTGTTCCTGTTGACAGACTGCACCCAGTGAGCATGCTTGTTGTCATGGCGATGGTCCAGACAAGCCAAGGGAGAAACTGACCACCATCAAACAACAGTTGAGGCCAAAATAATTCCAAAAGAAACAACTTTATGTTTTTGGAATCCTATTTTTCAAGTGGGATGACAATATACTCAGATTTCAACCATAAACATGTGAACACTTATTGAAATAAGGCATGATATCCTTATAAAGTGTCATGGGAATTATGTTATGATGAATAAGTGCAATTATATGCTTGAGATTGACATTTTAAGAAAAATTCCTCACAAAAATGCTGTCCTGAGGTGATTTTATAGGGCCTAGGTGTCCAGAAGACGCCTAGACACCCTGCTAGCTATGACTAGGATGTGTACGCCCAAGAAGTGAAAGGGTCAATTACTCCTGCCCTTGAAACAAACGTAAATAACTACCTGTCACCTGAGCCGTCCTATTACAAAGCCATTAGTTTTCAAGCCCAAACACTCAATGTATGGGATGGTGCCAATACCCTTGCAATAAGTGTTAAGATGACAGCCCATAATTGGCTGTTTGACAAGCAGATAAGAGACGCCATCCTCCTCTTATAGGGAAGGTCATTACAAGGGTCAGGACAGAAGGACATCAATCAGCTATAAATCCTACAAATAGATCACCAAAACATCTCCGTACAGCGCACAGGCGGCTGTACCCTGTGTACCCTTTGTACGGTGGCGCACTAATTACAAGGTCCATCAATACAATAACATCTTAATGTATGACTTAAGGATATCGAGTAGGTTTACTATATACCAGAAAAGACAGAGAGATATAGAGATAGATAGATAGATAGATAGATAGATAGATAGATAGATAGATAGATAGAGAGAGAGAGAGAGAGAGAGAGAGAGAGAGAGAGAGAGAGAGAGAGAGAGAGAGAGAGAGAGAGAGAGAGAGAGAGAGAGAGAGAGAGAGAGAGAGAGAAGAGAGAGAGAGAGAGAGAAGGAGAGGGAGAGAGAGATTTGCACATGTACACACAAATGAATATGAATTATTGATCTATATCTATATATATATATATTTATAACTCACAACCAAGGGACGGAATCTTTTGGTTAATACTATGAATTCACCAGTCGATGATGTAGAGAAGAGAGAGCGGGTACAGTCAAGAACAACACTTAAGCCTACTGGGGTTGTTGGCACCCAACCAAGATAGAGAGACCAGACCAAAATCACTTACAAGGCGCTGTGACCTACTTAAGTCTTTCACTGACTCAAGAAAAACTGTTCATATCCACCAAACAAACAACTACTACCTTTTTATGAGCACTTTTTGGCGGTCCTATGTAGCATGTGCACTTTGATAAACTTTCCATAGGCTGTGCAACTACTAACCAAAATGGAGCAGGGAATAACCAGGGTATAATCCTAGGATAATATATTCAAATATATAATTGAATTCATTTCACCACTATATAAATCCTATGATATTGTATAGGAGTGTATACCTTATTTCAATAAATACATAAACATTTATGGCTGTGATCTGAGTATACTGTTGTCTCCCTTGAAACATAGGGCACCCAAAAAGTTTACAATGGCCAATTTTGGGCACCCAGTCTCTAAATCCTGGCTAAGAGCCTACAGTGGTCTCCCATAAAAAATATGGCACCCAAAAAGTTTACAATGGCCAATTTTGGGCACCCAGTCTCTAAATCCTGGCTAAGAGCCTACAGTGGTCTCCCATAAAAAATATGGCACCCAAAAAGTTTACAATGGCCAATTTTGGGCACCCAGTCTCTAAATCCTGGCTAAGACCCTACAGTGGTCTCCCATAAAAAAATATGGCACCCGAAAAGTTTACAATGGCCAATTTTGGGCACCCAGTTTGTTTCTGAATCAATCCTGGCTGACACCCAGTAATCTAGGCTGAGCCTGCCATGCGAGTCTCCTTGTCTCTGTTGAGGAGGACGCCTTGTAGTAGTTGAGGAAACGGTAGCGAAGAAAATGACATCTGATCTCTTTCTCAATCACGCTGCTGCCGGAGCGAATACGGGGCGAACACGACCCCCGATCTCCCGCCAACTACTTCCCTATAACTTCCTTCATGCTGCTCGAACAGTTCAACACACGTCATAAGAAATACAGTGCTGGTATTTTATGCTCCTTCATCCTACTTTACTGTCACAATACACATTATTTCAACTCAGGGGCGGCCCAGGGTCTTAGCCAGAATTTAGAAACTCTGTGCCCAAAATTGGCAATTGTAACATTTTTGGCCATCCTTTTATTTAAGGGAGACCACAATATACTCGGATAACATTTAACATGTAATATTTATCAAAATAAGGTATATTATCCACATCGCTGCCATGAGAAAAATATGGAGGAGAAAAATTCAATTATATGTTCGAAAATGACATTTTAAGAAATTCCTGACAAAAAATGTGGGTATACTAAAGTGTGATTTTTAAGGGTTCAGGTGTCCAAAAGACACCCAGCTGGCTAAGACTATATGTATATTGCTGTTGCGCAAATGTTTTTAGACCTTCTAGGAACGGATGGGTTAATCGGTCAGTGAACTCACAAGTAAATGATGATGCCTACACCGATAAATACTAACATGGCTTTAAGATGAAGAAACTCCTTTTCAGCCTGATCCCATTACTTGAAACCTACTTAATCTTCATTAAGAGGACATTGGCCCCCTGCAGTTTCCCCATGCAGTGTGCTACTTCTCCACGGCACCATGAGAAAACTCTAGATAGCATCCCTGCATACGATTCCCCCTATATACGGAACTTGTTAATTCGGAAATCACCACTTTCAACTGACAACCTGAAAAGTAGCCTATCGTCACAGAGCCAACCTCCTGAGAACATAACTGCCGAGTTCTTACTAGTGTTTATCAACATGTAGATGTAACCGGTCATTGACTTGCAATTTTTTTCATCCACATATTCAGTTTATATACACTAGTGCACTGAGATACTTTGATATCAGGATGGGATAGTTTTTTTCTTTACAAAACCGGTCGCTGCTGAACCAGTAGCCCTAACATCTTCCTGGTCTACATTAAGGTGGCGCAATATCTTACCAGGCCCGGAGATGAATGATTTCATTGCACTATCTTATCATTGTTGAAATTTGTAAATCCTATATAAATTCTAATTCAAGGTCTACCTTTTCCTTTATCTTGTGTGCCATGAGATCTACTTGATCAGTGTCGTCTGGACCCGTTGTCGTACTATTAAAAATAATTTTGAAATGAAGCATAAATTTGCAAAACATTTGAGGGAGAGTTGTAGATCGAATTCTGATAAACTATTTTCCTTTAAAATATTCTTTAGAAATATTGCTTATGTAAGAGATATCACCAGAATTGTCAGGCGACCTAAGCTGCTACAGGCATGAATGGGTTAAGTCAGTTGAGGTCCACCTTAAGCTACCTTTGAGTTTAAGGTGCATCATGGTACCTGGCACTGGGAAAGAGTGTTTTCATCACACCTCTCTTGACCACTACAACACCAGTACCACTACAACTAGCATGCCCCATTCATGAGCACCTCGTCCAATTTTGCCCATGAGTGCCTTGGCACAACATACTCACACACACGCACAGGCCATTGTAGGGAGTTGGACACCTTCCAACGATTGACTGTACATCAGACGGCCACCAAAACAGAGTGTGGATGATGCATTGGGAGAGAGGCTGGTGGGACATCCGTTTATCATCATATTTTATGCCATATTGCAGCGTAGTTGTGACTTGTTACTTGTATAAAGTGGGAGAAAACCGGAGTACCTCGCAAAAAACACTGCCTAATCTAAAGTCAATGGCAGCCTTCTTACATACCATGGCCAGGATTTGAGAGAGAGAGCAAGCATTCAGTGGCAATGCCCTAGACTACTCGGCTTTCTTAGCAGACCCTGATGATGGAGTATGGACAGTGTTTCAAGATCATAAATTGGTATAGAAAAAAATCACTTGCACCATGCAATGACAACAAACGTCACATACTTCCGGAGCCCTGCTTCTCTCTCTCCCTCTGACCGTCTGTCTGTCTGTCTCTCTCTCTCTCTCTCTCTCACTCACTCACTCACTCACTCACTCACTCACTCACTCACTCTTCTCTCTCTCTCTCTCTCTCTCTCTCTCTCTCTCTCTCTCTCTCTCTCTCTCTCTCTCTCTGTGTCTCTCTCTCTCCCTCTCTCTATCTCCCTTCCTCTCTCTATCTCTGTCTCTCTGTCTGTCTCTCTCTCTCTCTCTCTCTCTCTCTCTCTCTCTCTCTCTCTCTCTCTCTCTGTGTCTCTCTCTCTCCCTCTCTCTATCTCCCTTCCTCTCTCTATCTCTGTCTCTCTCATGGTATTTCTGTCTCTGTCTGTCTGTCTCTGTCTGTCCCTCTCCAGCCCCCCCTCCACAAAAAACTTCCCTCCTCCCATGAGTATAAAAACGCCCCTCTGAGGATAAAAACGTCCCTCCATGTCGAAAGATAAGCAGCCATAGAGTGGAAGCCATGCTAAGAGAGCTAACGAAGTGTCAGCCACAGTGAGAGATAAATCACAGTGTACACAGTCGGGGTTTCTCTTCGCCTGCGAAACACTTGACACGATAATCACCACAATTCAGCAGAGGCAACTCCTAGGAATTGGCACAGGACTTTATTTTTGCGATGCAATATCAAATACAATAGTTCCTTAATGAACTAATTTCACTTAAAGTATTCGGTTAAATTTTTTTATAAATATTTATAAATAGAGTTTCCCCTTTACACATGTAACATAGTCCTAGCCAGCAGTATTTTTGCGATTGCAATATGTAATTCAATAGTTGCTTAATAACATAGTCCTAGCCAGCAGGGAGTCAGGACTTCATTTGGACACCCAAAACCCTCAAAATCACCCCCTGAGACACCATACTCTTTTTGAGAGTAATCTATGGGTTGTCGAGAGGTAGGGGTAGTGTGACGGTGGATTATGAGCAGGGATATGGGTACAGTATTGTAGGGTGGTATAAGCCTTGTGTGAGGGTCAGGGTCTGACACTTTTTCAGCTAGGGGCCCGAAAAGGTACTTTGATGAAAATTAGTGGTCAAAATTAGGATATATTGTTATAATACATACTATTTCGGGCCCCTAGTCTGAAAAATCTAGGGGCCCACAGCAAAATCTAGGGGCATATGCCCCTGGGCCCCTGGGAAAGTCGAACCCTGAGGGTGGATTCTGAGCAAAAGATATGGGTAGAGTATTGTAGGGTGGTATCATGGTCTTAGCCAGCAGGGCGTCTGGGTGCCTTTTTGGACACCCAAACCCTTAAAAAGAACCCTTCAGGACACCCAAATTATTTAGTGTGGAATTTCTAAAAATCTCAATCTAAACCTTATAATTGAATTTTTTCATCTCCTTATAATGCCCATGACATTGTTTAATGATATCATGCCTTATTTTAATGAATGTATACATGTTTATGGTTGAAATATGAGTATATTGTGATCCCCCTTAAAAATTTGGACGCCCAAAGATTTTACAACTGCCAATTTTAGGCACCCAGTTTCTAAATCTTGGCTAAGACACTGGGTGGTATAACCCCCGTGTGAGGGTTGATACTAAGAGAGAGATATGGGTAGAGTATTGTAGGGTGGTATAACCCCTGTGTGAGGGTTGATCCTGAGTCGTGACTTATGATGACTTGGCAGCACAAGGCAGCAGGTCTCTGACTACTAGTATCTTATCTGCTGGGTTATCGTGAGTTGGGGGGGCACAGTATTGTAGGGTGATTCACCCGACAGAAGCGTAGTAGTCATCGTCGTTGTACAAGAAGAACTGCAGGACAGGTTTTATGCAACTTCTGTGCCTGAAACCGATACCTGAGGCGGCAGCGGCGGCCATGTTTCCCTGCTCCCCCTGCTCCCAGCGTCGGCCTCGAATAACCATAGACATTAATCATCAGCAGATACTGTGATGATGATGGCCTCAAAAACTTTATCTTGGCATTTAGTTGAGGAGACCTCCTCTCAAGGCTAGAGGCATCACGGTGACGATGGGGGCCAAGCGTACAGTAGTACCGCAAATCATGGTCTTAGCCAGCAGGGCGTCTGGGTGTCTTTTTGGACACCCAAACCCTTAAAAAGAACCCCTCGGGACACCCATATATTTTAGTGTGGAATTTCTAAAAATCTCAATCTCAAGCTTATAATTGAATTTTTTCATCTCGTTATAATTCCCATGACATTGTTTAATGATATCATGCCTTATTTTGATGAATTTATACATGTTTATGATTAAAATATGAGTATATTATAATCCCCCTTAAAAATGTGGACGCCCAAAAATCTTACAACTGCCAATTTTAGGCACCCAGTTTCTAAATCCTGGCTAAGACACTGCCGCAAATACACATCACAAATCTTCAGATCGACTGTAGGGGTAACGGACATCCCTGTGACAAAGAAAGTCGGGAAGTCATCAATCTTGAAAAGTTCCCCCTTGTTTTGGTTGAATGGAATTTTGGATTTTCGTCAACTTTTCTGCCACGCTGCGCCAAAGTCATGACTGGCCAGTTGTAATAGGTGGAGGAAACCGGAGTACCCGGTGAAAACCACTGCCAACCCCAAGTCACTGGCAACTTTCCTAAATGCCCCGACAGGTATTTGAACCTGGGCAGTGGTGAGATCCCAACAGCTAGCAGTCAGTGACAACACCTTAGACCACACGGCCATCAGGGCAGGCCCTTTACATGAATGAGTGTTCCAAATAGCCAAAAGGTTACTGACTAGACTCTAGGCTATTATATAGATATCTGTCATCTGATGATTTTGTCAGCAATTGATAAATATGACACCCATAAGTTCTTGTCATCACATTCAGAGGAGGCTTAAAAAGGTGATCACATAGATGTCATGTGAAAATTGGTTGAATGTGATGATTGTGATCCTACTTCTTAAATGGATTCCAACGCGCAATTTCTCATTCGAATCGAATGTATCAAAATCATGCAAGCATGCTCTAGGTGAAGGTCGTCGCTGTGGTAACACACCTGTCAGTATTATCGCCAGTTTATTCAACTCGGCAATTCTCCGGCTAAACTTTCTTTTTCACTGCGAGGAGCCCCACATGGCCAGCCTCCATCAACCCTCACAAATGTTGATTTTTAATGAAAAACAGCCCGGTATCCTCACAGCTGTAGCAACAGACACGTCGCTTGCGAGCAGACATGGAGACACAGCGCCGTTTTTTGCCGTGTTTTCTCTGATTTGAAGCTCCACCTTCAAAAGAGCGTCTATTGTTCAACACGTCACTTTTTTACTGTTGAAAAAACAGCAATTTTTGGAGATAAGAAGAATCTGGTATCAGCCGAAGGTTGGTCTCCTCGTGCCCTGAGGTGTTGCTCTATTGTGTTGTTTCAAAACGAAACTTTTGTATCGCCTAGCGCGAAACCTACATCAATTACTGAAGGCACTTGAGAGTGTTTTACTGTCTCACAGCCTATGGCAGAACTATGACAAATAACCACAGGGCGTAGCATGCCCATCATCAGCTGAAACTACGATGGAAACAAGCTCTCATCAACGCATAGCAACAAAACAATCATTCCCATATACTATATCAGACGGCCAACGGAACTTCTCTAGAACCGAATGACTAAAATGTCTCTATGTTAGGATGATTCCAGTTTCTATTGCCAAAAAGGTTCTTCCAACTTATCCTAGAAAGCTTCAAAAACAAGTCCCTCTTGTATCAAAGACATGGACTAGATAATTAGAGAAAAGCCATGCCCTTGTGAAGGCAGTGGAATTCTCTCTCTCTCTCTCTCTCCTCTTTCTTTCTCTCTTTCTTTCTCTCTCTCTCCTTTCTCTCTCCTTTTCTCTCTCTCTCTCTCTCTCTCTCTCTCTCTCTCTCTCTCACTACTCTTCTCTCTCTCTCTCTCTCTCTCTCTCTCTCTCTCTCTCTCTCTCTCTCTCTCTCTCTCTCTCTCTCTCTCTCTCTCTCTCTCTCTCTCATCCTCTCTCTCTATCTCTCTCTCACTACTCTTTTTCTCTCCCTCCCACTTACTTGTAAACTATCCCCCCACTCTCCCACTTACTTATTCTCACTCTCTCTCTAAATCACATACATGTATGTGTGTGTGTGTGTGTGTTGTGTATGTGTGTGTGTGTGATAGGGTGAAACACACAATCAGTGCTGGCTAGCAGTTAGGGTAACACCGAAGCAGAAGCAGAGCCCACTTAGTGACCCCACTCTAGGTAGTAGTAAACAGAAAGCCTGGACTTTGCCCGGCACTTGTTGGTGGGAGATAAAAAGAAGACAGCTAGTCCTTGAGAACAGGAGATTCTAAACCAACTACCTACCTATGTTTACATTCGAGATTATATTCCTTCTCCATATTTATAGAACTCCCATGATGCTTTGAAAGAATAGACTCATCCAGGACCCAAACGCTGCTGCTGGCTAATTTGGCCAATACAAAATGATGCAAAAAAAACTATAAAAAGGACTGAAAACCTGGCACATGAGTATTCATCTGAGAGTACTCAACGAGGGCTATCCAAATCCAATGAATACCAACATGACAGGGTTTAGATGGACTTCAAAAAACTTTGTGTCCTTTTGCTTTGGGTGTAAGTTAGCTAAGACAGCTGGAATCAGAATGCTATACTGAAAATCAGTAACCACAATTATTTTCCAAATGATACTAGTTACTTTCCTTCACACTCAAATAAATGTAACTTATCTAACATTATGTCAGGATGATCACGGCAGTGTTTACTTTAAGGGTTACGCTTTTAATAGTTCCACTTAGCAGTCGGGATTAGTACCCGCTGCTGGTGGCTTATATGGTTAATACAAAATGATGCAAAAAACCTGGAAAATGACCGAAATCCTGGCAAATGGGTACTCATGTGAGAGTACTCAGCGAGAGCTTTCTAATGAGTACCAACATGACAGGTTTTAGATGATTTTCAAATATCTTTGAGTTCTTGTGCATTGGACGAAAGTAGCCTCAGCATTGCAAGGGTTAACAGTCTGTTTAGTTACCTCCCCCTAGCAGGGAAGCAGCAAAAACACAACAGAAGGTACCAATCAACTAACACGTACCTACATGGTCTTAGCCAGCAGGGCGTCTTTTTGGACACCCAAACCCTTAAAAAGAACCCTCAGGACACCCAAATTTTTTAGTGTGGACTTTCTAAAAACCTCAATCTCAAGCTCATAATTGAATTTTTTCATTTCCTTATAATTCCCATGAAATTGTTTAATGATATCATGCCTTATTTTAATGAATTTATGTATGTGTATGATTGAAATATGAGTATATTGTGATCCCCCTAAAAAATTTGGACGCCCCAAAATTCTACAACTGCCAATTTAAGTACCCAGTTTCTAAATCCTGGCTAAGACACTGTGTACCACCCCTTTTCCGAGTACAAAGTTGAGGGAAATAAGGTGAAGAAAACATGTGTGTTTTGACTGTTCTTAGTTCACCCTGCAAAACTTAACTGTGCTTTCGAGGTCGCAGAGGAGGGAGAGGAGAGAGGCGGGTAGCATTGACATGTCACCCAGTGCACAACCCCTACCATCTTCAAAAGCAGGCCCTCCATGCGAAAACAAAATAAACCCATGCAACTTTGACGTCATCAAGAGAATCCCCTTCGATACCCTGACAGACGAGGCATATGCTGCATTGGCCGATTTCTCAGCGAGCTGGAGAATCATAATGCATTGTGGGATACTCGTGAACTCGTCTTCAGCTTGAGCAGAGATTGGCCAGGGCGGTTAAGGAAAGTTTATTCCAGAAGAAAACGTTTGGGGAGACAGGCGTTTAGGAAGTCGACATCTTGATTTGTAACACAGGCTGGGAAAACAATGAGCTGTCTCGGTCTTCAGGGTTCGTGATTCGGGATGTGAGAAAGTACTGTTAATACTGTTAGTCGGTGGAACAACTCAATCAGACTGCTCTCTCACCTGTGAACATCACTGGTCAATCTTACTAGGCCCACTGGTCAATCTTACTGGGCCCACTGGTCAATCTTACTGGTCCCACTGGTCAATCTTACTGGTCCCACTGGTCAATCTTACTGGGCCCACTGGTCAATCTTACCGGGCCCACTGGTCAATCTTACCGGGCCCACTGGTCAATCTTACTAGGCCCACTGGTCAATCTTACTGGGCCCACTGGTCAATCTTACTGGGCTGGACGTAATCTAGTAGTAAAGGAAGGAACTTGAAGTGCTTCTAAGACAACAAGACAGTTCTATACATGTATTTAGTATTTACATGGGTGTGGTCATCGTTTGATGCATAACTAATTATGATTCTTACCACTTTCCTGTGCAACCAATGAAACCTTATTATTTCCAAGCTTTGCCCTACTTAAAGTTGATGTCAAATATGGATAAGTACCTTATCATATAAGATCTGTTTAATCACTATTACTTATCAGTATAGTATTGACTTAGAGAGAGGAAGTTTGCTGTTTACTATCAAACTTTGTTTGCTGTTGACTATCAAACTTTGGAGTTGTAAAATTTGCCAAAGTAAGATTGCCTGGGATGCAGCATTAGTGTTAGAAATATCATTAAAATATCAAATCATTAAGAAAATATCAAGATTGCAAAGTATCAAGGAAGTTTTCAAGGTCCCAATATTCCTACCATGCTATCCCAGAAGGCCACTCTATTGTCGGTGGCAACCAGCACCACTGGGAAGATGCTATAAATAGCCTCCCATCTCCTCCTGGGGATGCACCTCCTAGGACTACTTATGATATCATACTGCTGTTGTACACAGGGAGACTGCATGTTTTCAGTACCATCAAAGGAGAACTTCAATGTTTTCCGTGGACACTCTCCTCATCTTGTGGTGGCCTGGGACTTCATGTCAGTATTGCATCATACAGCTGCCACAGATTGTCATTATCAGGGTCTTAGCCAGGATTTTCATAACAGGGTGTCCAAAATGAGGTTTCAAAAAGACAGGGTGTCCAAACCTCCTCGCTGAAAAAAAATAAGTCATCATACTGACCATATACATTGACAAATCAAGTGATTATATGCTTTATTTCTTCAACAAATTTTCTAGTTATCATTTAAGAATAAAACTTTTTAAAATATCTACTTATAATCAATATTTTCAAAAAATTCTGCCCAAAAGATAGGGTGTCTTTTCCCCCCAAAATAGGTGTTTTTCGAGGACCAGGGTGCCAAAAAGACACCTGGACACCCTGCTGGCTAAGACCCTGGTCATTATACAAGCTTTTTCTGTAGAAATTGGCCTGAGATGACTGAAATAATTCTGAGGGAACTACAATCGAAAAAATTGGAAAGGGGGGGGGGGGGGGGGGGGGGGGGCAAGATGCTAATATGTTAAATTAGTGCACAGATTTGCTGATGTAACATTTTAGTGGAAAATGCCCTTTGAACAGAATCTGAAACCAGCAAACATTTCCCTGATTTAAACAGTGATTAAAGGTTTGTCTTATAGGACGTTTGAGGCCTGAGTCGCATGCAAAATTGGACCCCCCACCCAGATTGGACCGTTAAGCCTATGAAACTACTGACATCACTCCCTTTTCTATCAACAATTATATTCATTCTGACATCAGTGATACTGAGTCAATGATCTTGATAAACAGTGTTTAAAGCATCACTGCTCCCCCTATGGGACTTCAGACAAACTAGCCGGATCTACCCAAGCATCAGGGTCCTGTGGGAGTCAATTAATGCCCCCCTAACTAGACATCAAAGGACCTGATAAGGCAATTAGGCACGGCTGATTGGGAACCGCTGGATACAGGCTAATTGTGACATGGACCCTGCGCGTCTAGACCAGCACACAGATGCAGGGAGATAGGCAGATTAATGCATTTAATCTGGATTAGCAATGCTGCAAGATTAAAAGATAAGCCTTCACTAAGAAAAGGTATGGGAAGAAAAGTACTTTGGCACTTCTCTGATGTATTGATCATATAAAAAGGGGGTTCCATGATACAATGTCATGGGAATTACATTGAGCTGGAAAAACTTGAATGATTTGCTTGAGATTAACATTTTAAGAAATTACTTCCCAAGACATTTATCTGCGTTTCTGTGGGTGGTTTTCGAGGATTTCGGTGTCCAAAAGATGCCCTGCTGGCTAAGACTATGGCCCCTGGAGTACCTCTACGTGTTGCCTGTAGTATTACTGATAGCCCGATCCCTCAGCAAACAGAGATACTGGGGGGTCTATTTTGATTGGTGCGCTGGTTGGGTCTGTAGACTCTACCGTACTGGTTTGAGCCAGTCAGTGAGTGAACAAGCCTGCTTTAGCTGGCCTGACCCTTGGCAGCAGGCTATGCCTAGGATTATTCCTGTCTTCATTGACACGAAGGGACTGTGATTTACTCTGACTTTGACCCATTCATGCCCCCGCATTAACCCACAATACGTACCGTTGGGAAATATGCTACTTTTGAAGATACATTTCAAATAAGCATGTCAACGCAAACTTATTTCAAAATTTGGTGTTCTTCAATTATTGTATATTTTCCGAATATTTTTTTCTCCTATTATTTTTAAAATAAAGATTTACCCAATATAGTCTGGCTTTTTTAGAGCTTCTCTGACTGGGCATGAAAATGTTAATCTAATCACCTTCGAACTGCTTGAATGAAACTACATGACCACGCATCTAGCCTGAATTTCTCTCCGTCAGAAATCCAGAACACCACTCCACTTCTACCTCTAGTGCTATAGCCATGAACTGAGTTGTAATTGTTTCATACATCGTAATTTTTGGCTAACTTGAAACCCAGCTGCTCTAAAAAAATACCATTTTTTTTCAAGATTTTTGGCATGTTTATCACACTAAGGGACTAAAATGTACATGTGACTTTAATCATTTGTGTTGTACTTTCCTCTAAAATTGTATCTTTTGCAATGTTGAAGCTGTGGATTCTGGAACTTTTCAAAACTTACAAAGAGGTCATGTTTGATTGTAAAGTGGTATTTACATGAATTATGTGCAGATCATTGTCATAAAAACAGCACCCAGCTTTATTTCTATAAATACATTATCAAAATTGATATGAAAATTGACAGAGGATCATATTCTCAAAAGCTCAAGACTTTTATGAGAATCATGAGTGAAATCCCCAACCCAAGGATTGTTTTTTAACAACTGCCCGTCAAAACATGACGAGCATCCGACTGGCAAATAAAAACATCATGAGGTAATGTTTTTCAATAA
The DNA here is from genome assembly GCA_963942565.1 of Maea johnstoni. Taxonomy (NCBI): domain Eukaryota; kingdom Metazoa; phylum Annelida; class Polychaeta; order Spionida; family Magelonidae; genus Maea; species Maea johnstoni. The sequence goes on from OZ012698.1 coordinate 5,164,245, forward strand.
TACTGACTTGTTTAGACTTATCTACTACAAACAAACATCAAACACTCTCATTGAACTTATCTTCCCATGGGAACGAATAAATACACACATTATTATACATAGATTTGTTTTTACCTCAAAATAATTCTCATGAAATTGCAAAAAGAATATTATGCCCCATTTCAATAAGTAGGTGTAGGTTTATGTCTGTAAACTGAGACTGCAGTGGTCTCCCTTGAAAAATAAGATGCGCAAAAGTTATACGATTGCCAATTTTGGGCACCTAGTTTCAGAATCCTGGCTAAGACAATGATTCCTATCTACTTAACCCATTAATGCTCACAGCGGCCAAAAGCAGTCTGACAATTTTGATGAAATCTCGCAAGCAAAGGCATAGTTTGGAAAATATTTGATGGAGAAATGTTAATCAAAACATTACCACCAACTCTCCTTCAAATATTCTGTGAAATCTTTCACATTTCTAAAGTTATTGTCAAAAATATTGTAGATCCAGACGAAAATTTCTGGAGGAACTCTTAAGTGTTAATGGGTTAAATGTTATGGAAAATACAACAAAATCAAACATATATTTCAGATTGCACAACTGGCAGGGTTCGACTTAGATGTTGCTGTGGGCCCCTAGATTCTTCAGGCTAGGGGCCCAAAATAGTATATAATAACCAAAAATCCTGTTTTTGACCGCTTACTTTAATCAGAAGACCTGTGCGGGCCCCTAGCCCGAAATCTCAGTGTCAGACCCTGACTGGGATGCTAGACTGTCCTCAAATCAAATCCATTAAAATTTGACACTGAATTGTGAGGCAGTTGTATGATGGAGGGGAGAGGGTAGGGCTTCTCTCTCTATGCCAAAAATACAATGCAAATTATCCAATGACCATAATAATGACTTCAAGGGCAATAGAAATACAGTTAGCCCTACTGCCATATACTAAGTCCACTCCACTCGTCAAATCTCCCTAATAGTGCAATCCATTATGACCGAGCAGTCATTAATAAACGTTATTACCCCAGTAAGTGTGGGTGGCCAATAAAAGGAACCTAACACTGTTGGGGGTAAACGATTATTTCTTGCTCATTATGATTGATATTGCCCACTTTGTGGAGCTACTTACATGTTAAATGATAATACTCTACTCAACATTGACACATTTACATTTCCAGTGGCTCAAATAGTATTGATGGTTTCGAGGATACCTCTATGAAGCAATATAAGCATCTTTTGGAAATAATATAAGGAGAATCATTAATCAAAGCTCAATGACCAACATTTTTTTCATTCATATTTGCAAGAATCAATGTCAATTGAATTATGATGCATATATAACTCCTACTGTGAGAGTACATTTATTCTGTGCCATTTTCTCTGAATAGTTTGAGTTGTGAACATCTAGAAAACCTTTTCTTAGCTCAAGCTTTACAAATATCAAAAGCTTTATTTGAATTTTTGTTTTCAATACTCATATCTGGATCTTGCTTATTGATCTTCATTTAACTGACCACCACTAACAGGTGGCTCTATGCATACCACAAGCCCTGACTCTCTTTCTTTGATTCTCTCTTCCCCCTCCTCTCTCTCTCTCTCTCTCTGTTTGTCTCTCTCTCTCTCTCTCTCTCTCTCTCTCTCTCTCTCTCTCTCTCTCTCTCTCTCTCTCTCTCTCTCTCTCTCTCTCTCTCTCTCTCTCTCTCTCTCTCTCCCTTGCTCCACTACCTTTTCTCAGGGTGGGACACAAACCCACTTCAAATGAGCAAACCCACTATTGTTGTAAACATAATACCATTATAACTACTACAATGATATATATAATAGACCAACACAAAGGCCAATTTTCCGTATTGATATTTGGTACACAGTCTGCAATGGATACCTATGGATACCTATTGTTCCAGCGCACTACAACTAGCTAGCACTTTGTCCCTGGAGTACAGAGACAGTGTCGAAACTAGCACACTACCTAGTAGTACTACAATCCAGCCGTAATACCATTTCAACAGGTATCGTCCACACGTTTTAACCTGACCATGCATTTCCTATTCATGCATTCCACAGGTCAAATTGGGTGGAAGGGCGATGAAATATATTACACTTTTTAAAGCTTCACCATTATGGGACTGTTACATGCTTGACATTCTTGGTCCCTTTATATTTAAATCCCTTCCCTGATCCCTCGACTAAACCAGGATTTCTTCATCAGCTATGGGGACTTACTGGTGTCATTTCAAACTCTGTTCTCCTGTCAGTTGTGTGGTTATCTAGAGCAGGGCCTTGGGGTTAAAAGGGGGTAGGGGAATTACGAAGGCCTTGAGATTTTCTAAATTGTATTAATTTATTTTTCTTGTGAATTTAACTTCGGAATAAACTAGAATGAAGATAACTTCGAAATAAAATATCTAGAATGAAGATTACTTTGGAATATACTAGAACAAAGATTACTTTGGAGAAAACTAGAATGAAGATGACTTTGGAATAAATCAAAATGAAATCTTCAAGATAAACAAGCACGATAATAACAGAATGAAGATTACTAAGGAATGATAACTTAGGTATACACAATAATGAAGATAACTTAGGAATAAAACATATTTGAATGTTAAATTCCAAATCTCCTCATTCATTTTCCAAAAGATGTTTTGTTCAAAAAGATTTCGCCAAAAACAGTCAGGCCATTTTTTATCTATGGGCATTCAAATCATGAATGGATATTAATGACTTGATGTCGACGAAATTCCAATAAACGGATGAATGGATATTAGATGTGGCAGTTGAGGCTATTTTCATTCAAGAAATAATCCTCTTGTGACCATCTTCAATTGGCACATGCATGGAGGGCAGAGGGAGCAGAGGTTAACAGGTTCTTAGGTCACTTTACCCTAACCCTTATCCAACTGACCCCTTGGCCAACCCAGGCACACTCACAGTGACCCAGAAGCGAAGGACTGTTAGGGGGTTGAATTTGAAACTTGGTGCCTAAAATTGCCAATTGTAAAAAAATGTTGGGCGTCTTTAGTCACAGGGTCTTAGCCAGAATTTAGAAACTGGGTGCCTAAAATTGCCAATTGTAAAACAGTTGGGCGTCCTTAGACAGGGTTTTAGCCAGAATTTAGAAACTGGGTGCCTAAAATTGCCAATTGTAAAAAAAATGTTGGGTGTCTTTAGACAGGGTCTTAGCCAGAATTTAGAAACTGGGTGCCTAAAATTGTCAATTGTAAAACTTTGGAACATCCTATTTTTCAGGTGACACCACTGACACAATATCCTCAGATTACAACCAAAAACATGAATCTACATACTGAAAGAAGGCATTATTTCCTAACGCAATGTCATGAAATCTATATAGGGGTTCATAAGTGCCATTATATTTGTGAAAATGACATTTCCCACAAAAATGTTTGGGTGCCCGGAAGGGTGATTTTTGTGGGTTTGGGTGTCCATATAACGACCCGACGCCCACCTAGCAAAGACTATGGTTTGAGGGTTTTCCTATTTATTCATATACATTTTTGTTAACAAATTGGCCCACTAATTTGACCAAGTGCCATCTTGGACCACCTCAATTCAATAGTAGGCCATCTAAAAATAGCTATTAATGATCATAATTTTTACACCGGGAGCGACGGCGACGTGCTGCAGTAATTATATGTGTGGCCGCTGAAAATGAACAGCAAGTACTCCTCTGACCCGTATGTTTAACAGCATGTCATGAACGAGCTATTGTTTTGTATTTGAAATCAATATCAGTAACTGACACAGCCCAGTGATCAATACAATTCACTTATTAAATGCTGTATCAATACACTTCCACACACATTTCCGCTCAGTCCAGGACATGATCTGGGGCTTAAAATAACATATTCAATACCGATGCAGGGCTCAACATTAAGAAAGAACTTCATAAGCCCAGCAGGGCTAGTTACCGTAACTTTTACTAGCCCTGAAATATTTTTGCTAGCCCTGATATCAATGACAACTCTTTTCAAATAGTGACCTCTGTTGATATCATAGCCTCTGTTGATAACATGAAAAGAATACAGTGTATTGTGGTAAATTGAGTTAAATTATCATCCAGGTATGCAGAGCCAAAGGTGGGCTTCATAATTTTTTAAGCGCTGATATTCTAATTCTATCTAGCCCCTTAGGGCTACACACAGGTAGAATTTACAAGCCCTGACTTTCAATAACTAGCCCGGGGCTACGGGGCTAGCCTTAACGTCGAGCCCTGCGATGTAATTTTGTACAGTCAGCATGCATGTTTCAGCCCCGTTTAGGACAAACACTGGGGGTTGAAATAAGATGTTTGATACCAATTTAATTGTGTATAGTTACCAAAGTTATGTATGTTCAAATAACATATGTAATGCCAATACAATTTTATCTAGTTATCGTGCATGCTTCAGCCCCAATTTGGACAAAATCTGGGGGCCGAAATAACATATTCAATACAAATATGATCTTGTTAAATTAGCTTGCATTTTCTAATTCCGTTTGGGACATATTCTAGGGGTTGAAATATCATATTTAATAACAATGTAACTTAGTAGTCAGCATGCATTTTTCAGGCCCGTTTAGGACAAACTTTGGGGGATGAAATCACATATTTAATACCAATATAAATTTGTACGGTCAGCATCCACGTTTCAGCCTCATTTAAGGCCTAAAAAAATGTTTGTTTCCTGTAACGGTCCGAAAAAAATAGGGTAGGTAGGTCGGTGAAAAATATTTTTTTGGTCAAACTGTGTGTTTTATGCATGTTTTACATTGATTAGGAGTTAGGAGGGCGGAAAAAACTTTAGGGTAGGGATTTTATTTTGAATAAAAACTTGTTAGGGTAAGATTACAGGAGACAAACAACTTTCTTAAGGCCAAATACAAACTCTGGGGGTTGAAATAACACAATTACCAACTAATCTCTTTGAGATATTAAGTGAATCTATGCTTTATTCCCAAATGCGTATTTGGTACCATAAGTACCATGCTGTAGACTTTCTATGGGAAACTACACATGAATGGGTAATGTTCACTGTACGTACCCTGGCCTACAAGAACACTGATGTGATGTCATACTTCCTCTGACAGGGTAAAAAGTGTGAACTAGAAATGTCTGAAGTGAAATAAAGTATGCCAAATGCACGTTCAAAGATCAGGCAGCGTTGTTTTGACTGTCAGTGTCAAGTGTCTCTCTCCTCCCTCCCACACACTCCTCTACTAGCAATAACTAGAGTAGTAGCCTGGTTCTCAGGCAGAGTTAGGTAGAACTACCACAATCATGGTCTCAGCCAGCAGGGCGTCTGGGTGTCCTTTTGGACACCCAAACCCTTAGAAAGCACCCTTCAGGACACCCAAATTATTTTGTGAAGAATTTCTTTAAATGTCAATATCAAGCATATAATTGAATTTTATCATCTCCATATAATTCACATGACATTGTATAAGGATATCATGCCATATTTTGATAGATTTATACATGTTTAGGTTTGAAATATGAGTATATTGTGATCCCCCTTCAAAATTTGGACGCCCAAAATTTTATAACTGCCAATTTTAGGCACCCAGTTTCTAAATCCTGGCATAGACACTGTTTGGTGTCTCTGTCAAACTTTAGAGTATAGATGGCAGCACAGTTTTCATTAGTTGCAGTTTGAAACTACAGGCGACTGCTCAAGTGAGTCCCCCTTGAGGATTGATTAAGAACTAAGAGAAGTGAACTCAACTCCGGGTAGAACAGTGAGAGATCCAGTTAGCACAGTCTTGTAGCAAGTCTACAACTCGAGCCTCACAGCCAGGCAAGCAGGGGTCAGGGAGGCTCATAGTCATGTGCAAATACAACCCTACTCCCCCACACAAAACCAACAGCAAACAAGGCTTACTTATGGCCAGCCAGAAAGCAGACTCTGTTTCGCAATAAACTATTAGTTTTAAGACTAATAGTAAGTGCGAGTGTGTATATATGTATCTATAGGCATGGTCTTAGCCAGCAGGGCGTCTGGGTGTCTTTTTGGACACCCAATTTTTTTGGTGAAGAATATCTAAAGATCTCAATCTCAAGCGTATAACTGAATTTTTTCATCTCCTTATAATTCCCATGACTTTGTTTAATGATATCATGCCTGATTTTGATGAATTTATATATGTATATGGTTGAAATATGAGTATATTGCGATCCCCCTTAAAAATTTGGACGCCCAAAAACATCTGCCAATTTTAGGCACCCAGTTTCTAAATCCTGGCTAAGACACTGTCTATAGGTATCTTTCTATCTTTACTTATCTATCTATATACCTTTCCTGCTTGTGGGCAAGCCTGTGGGAGCGTCTGAAATAGTTGGTTGGTTACTTAGCTCAGTGAAGAACCCAGACAGTCACAGTCAATGAGGAGGACTGGAGAATGGTGTAGGCTTTAACAAAATACAATTATCAAACTATCCCATTTTTTCAAATCAACCCCATAAGGTACCAATAATGTGTAAACCCATAGTGCGTACAGATATTACATGTATAGGATCAATATTTGAGTGTCTAACAACTGGCCTACTTATCAAGCAGGACAACTATAGACTGGATGTTGTTTTATCTAGGTTATAATTGGCCAATTAACACATCCATGATACACTCAACTAACAGGAGACATGGCTCACATAGACATTTTCATCTACCTGGTTCAATTCCTTCAACACAGTGCTACGACCACTCAAATGTCCCTACCCATTTAAAAGCCCTATTTATGCTGCGCCGGTGGTGGCTAATTTGGCCAATACAAAATGATGCAAAAACCCTGCAATATGACTGAAACCCTGGCACATGGGTACTCATCTGAAAGTTCTCAGTGAGAGCCATCCAATGAATACCAACGTGAGCAGGTCTAGATGGTTTTCGAAGATGTTTGCGTCCTTGTGATTTGGACGAAAGTAACCACAGTGCTCATTGGCAGTGTTAAGTATGCTAAGCTGATTTACTGTTTTATTTTACATAAAACAAACATAGTAATACTGGTTCAACCGTTCAACGGTGACAAAAAAACATTTTTTTGCTCTCAATGTCGACAGAAAAGGCTGGAAGAACAGGATATAGATTTTCATTGGCTGCCTCTCTGCCCCGGGCAATATTCGCGACCACCTTTTCCAGCCTGGCGTGCTGCTGCTGTGGCTGCTGACATATGTTTTCTGTCCCGAGTCGTATGTGGCGAGATTTGCATGGGGTTTATTTGCATATGGGCCAATGAGCGGACCATCTGTGTGAGAATTTCAATCACTCTCGGGGGAATCGCGAGCAAGACAAACAAGCCCTCGTTTGGGAGTTACTCAACCGAGTCGGAATCCCCCTCTCCCTGTTCCTCTGATCTAAAGTGAAAACGAAACAAACACAACTGTCTGTTTCATTCACCTAATCCATCTTGTCTGCAAATGCTCACACAGATCTATTAAGCCCTCAAATCCCTTTACTATGAGATGATTACAGTGTATTATCTACTACCTTATACAATGGGGTTAGTCTAGGTGAGCCGACTCTGGCCCGACCTGTAGTAGTCCTAGTAAGAGGTGACCCTGTCCATTCAGACAGTCATCCTCTGTTGAACACTTCTCTCGCACTCAGAGGGTCATTGAAACAGGGATACAGCGGATTACTCATTTCCTGCCTTCTTTTTTGGACCTACAACTATGCTGCTGTTTTATCTATCACTAGTCTACAGATAACCTAGTTGCTTTTTTCCTCCTGTGAGCACAGTTGTATCTTCAAAGGCTACTTGAAGGTGTTGTGTAGAGAAACCAGTACATCTTTGGAAATTCAGGGTCTTAGCCAGGATTTCAAAAATAAAATACCTGTCCAAAACAGCAATTTCAAAATTTCTGCCTGTCCAAATGTAGCTACTTATCTACTTCAAATCCTTATACCAGCTACAATTAATAGCCTAGAGTGTTAAAAAGGGCATTTTACACTTCAGCTATGTCTTAGATGGTTTGTTAGGAAATATATTTGGTTATTACACCCCAAAAGTCAAAATTGAAAAATCTTCACAGAAAGTTTTGCCTGTCCAAACAGGAGGTTTATAGGAAACTACCTGTCCAAACGACAGGCAGGACGGGTCCTGGCTAAGTCCCTGTTTGGAATCCCTGACCCTGAAGAAAGTTGAGGGAGCCACAGGAGAACTCAAGGATTGGGAAAGAGTATACGGAAATCTTGATAAGGTTTCTAATACAACATATTCTATATACATGCATTATCAATCATTTTTTCCTATAATTTGACAATTCTCCTTTAAGTGTCACCAACAAACTGAAAACTACATATCCACTCCAATTCTAGCCATCACATCTGAAACTATCCCTTACACAATCTGTAAATAAAAGGTTTCATCATTGTTTCCTGTAAACAGATTAATTCGAACACCTTTATAACCCAACTTTTATCACTTTGAAAAAAAGCATCAATTCAAGAAGTTTAAATAAAGTATTAATTATTCAAATACTAAGTCAAATCTAAATTGAAACAAATAATTATAAAATGATACTTTTAAGACTCATCCATTACAATTTAACATTTTGCAACAAATGTATCACATTTGGCAACAAAGATGCAACTTAAATATTGTAAAATCAACTTCCAAATTCTAATACTGCCCAATTCTAATATTTCAGAGGCAATACCATGAGCTTGGCGGTACCAGCTTGGCTGGATGGTAAATGGTGGGATTTGAATGTACTTCCAATTCTGTATCAACATAAACAAATGGTCATTGCATTCATAAGATATGTACAACAGACCTTAACTGTCAATAAACTTGACCCTTACATGGTAAGATGCAATTTAAATCACATTCACATGACATGTACTAATCACTTAAAACAACCTAAAATAGAAGACATGTAAAAAACATTGTGAAATTCTACTGAATATGCAACTACCAATATGAAGTAGGTATCAGGGGGTTTGGCTTCTACACCAAGATGCAACAGCAAGTACACAACACACATACATACACACAACACAAATCTGTTCAAAATATCAACTCTAAACCTTCCAAAAAGCCATCACAAACGTTTTCTATCCAATACAAAACCATGGACGGTAGAAAAATAAGCAGATGCAGCTTCCAAAAGGGATGTTGTCACTCTAGATGATAGCTGGATCAGGATTGTGTCGACAGTTTACCATCAGCTGTAGAACGTCAACAAAGATGGCGGACAGGGTTTCAAGAAACTTTAAGAAACCACTCAGTTGAGCGATAATACACAGGAGAATTGCAATTAGGAAGTTACGATCTCCAGTCCGAAGGTAAACTGTGCGACATGGGCTACGGAAAATGACTTTTCCTGATCTCAATACGGGTTGTTTGGCAAGATCTCCCCTCCCACTCCTTAGACGGGGGTTTAATAATTTCAAGATGGCGGACGGAAAGTTGAGAACTGACTGGGCATACGCATACACACACACTGAACTCTGAAGTAGGGATTGAAATACCTTTGCCCTCCCTTGTCCCATCCTGGTGGCAGCGGTCCTAGGTTATCGTCCTGTGATATATCATAACTCTGTGTTCTCATATGTTGCGGCTGGAGGGGTGCAGCACTAAAACTTTGCGGCATAGAGGCGGGCAAGGATTGTGAGCGCACATGGGCTATTGGCATATGACTGTTTTGGGACGTCAGTCCGGGGAACTGGTTCAAATTGTCTGTACTGCTATTATTGCTACCTTGGGGCTCCGGAGGACGAAAGAAAGAGTCTGGCATTTTCTTGTTTTTCCATGGGGTTGAGTTGAGCGCGTTCGCCGTCTCCAGCACTTTAAAAAGCGCCTCCATGTCCTGATCGCTATTTTCGCGAACGTGCACTACCTGATTCTGCATAGCTATGGAGGACTGCGGGCTACCCACAGATTGCTGTTGCGCTTGGGACATGGCAGATCAAAATTCCGAAGCGGAAAGCGCTCCCACGAACCTGCCACTAGCCTGAGCTTGAAGTCTTGACCACACTTATTCCTGGTTTTCTTGTTGCGACCTTATAATCCTGAAGTTTTCCTGGGGACCACTGTTTTTGATGGGAGAACACCAGCGGAGTTCCTAGCGAAATTGATTGCGACCGAGTTCTTGGGACCTGTTTACTCACTTCATCCTCTCAATAAATCGTCCGCCGGAACTACATTTATGCTATAATCTAAATCGTTTTATACGTCAAAACAGCTAATTCTGAAGTGATCAATTTACTACTGGGATACATTTACATCCATTATACGTTTATAATACGCTTTTGATGTCAGTGTGTGGTGCAGTGCGTAGTAATTTTTAATAAGTATATACACATATAGTTCGGAGTGGTAGAGTTCGCTGGGGGTCTCCCAATTTGACGTCATCAAACGACCTCGGGGCGTAGCTTCACCTTGGAGATATCTCCCGCTTTCTTAAGGAAAACATAACAATAACGGGTTTAAAATCACCCGAAACTTAATAGGTATATATATCTTTATGAATTTAAACTTTTCGTCAATTCAAAGTATACTTTTTAAGTGTTTTCTCGGCCGTCTTGGCTCCTAGTGGGAATGGTTTATCAGAACCAGTTCAGATTTCTGCTGCGATCGCACCGACTGCATAATGATTCAGCACCGTAGAGAAGGCACAGCCCACCTTTCTCCATATAAGGAAGTTTTCATTACTATTAAAAGTAGTGCGCCGCTTTGGCCGGAAATCCCGTACCTGCGTGGGCGGGGCCATACAGAGCTTTTGACAGGTGCGATTCCTATCGCGACACCTTCGGGTTCCCCTTCTAAGGTGAGGCGAGCTAAATTGGGCTTGAGGGTTTGTTCCTTTTGGGAATAAATGGCGGCAACATCAAAGGGTTCCAGTGCCCCCAGAACCAGTTATTAGCAGAATTGATTAGAGGGCAAGCGCAGACAGAGGCGTCTCCACCTTACACGGGCGTCCTAACAGATAAAGATAAGGTGGTCGCGCACTATGGAAAATATGTAAATAGAATATATCAAAATGTATATCTTATTACTATGCTTATGGAGCAATAGAGTTTTCACAACAAATGTTATTTTTTCACAGTTTAAAAAAAAATCTTAAATACGACTTGAGGTGATGGGTACCATTGCAAGCCAGTTAAAAGCCCTGTCCCAAAACACACCTCAAAGCAGCATAATCCTATAACCAGGTGTATCTCCAGGTTCCTGAGTGTTATCAGGTAGAGAATATCATCGCCACCTGTCATTATTCAATCCATATTCTGTTTTATTTCAAAATTTACAACTTTTTTTTTCAAATGACATATTCTCATTAATTACGCAGGTGATGGTTACTGCAGGTTCAGAGTTACTTTAGGGATATCATTGACCAATAAAAAGTATTTTTTTGATTTTTTACCCCTGAAGATTTTTACAGGCCATAACACCTTACAACGTACCCATCACCTTAAGATATGCGACCCTAAAAAATGAAATGGAGGTTAAGAATTCCGTAAATTAATGTGATCGCGCAGTATGGCAATTTTGTAGATTTAATATATCAAAATGTATGTCTTAAAACCATGCTTATGGAGTAATGAAAATTTTTAAAACACTATTGTACCTGTTTCATCCTTTAAAAAAATCGTATATGCGACTTAAGCTATGCGACCCTAAAAAAATAAATGAAGGTTAGGAATTCCGAAAATTAATGTTAGGAGAATTTGCTGATGTAAGATGAGCATTTATAAAATCATTTACAGAGACTGAGATGATCCAATCAGGAATTAATAATAATAATAATAATAATAATAATTGATATTTGATATAGCGCCCTTTCCACCTATAATGTTCAAAAGCGCTTTAGAGTCATTGGACAGTTGTCATGGTCCATATAGTCAATTAAACTCCTTTCGAAGTAGCAATGTTTTCAACTGTTTCTTGAAGTTTTGCACACTATCAGCAGCCTTGATGTTGGCAGGGAGCTCATTCCAAAGGCGTGGTGCATAGGCACAGAATGCTCTGTCACCAGACCTTTTCAGATTAGTGAGTGGTATCTGTAATAGGTTCTTAGTGTTTGATCTTAGAGTCCTTCTATTGGCTTGTTTGACTAACAGTTCCCTCAGGTATAGAGGGGCACATCCTTGCAGAATTATGGTTCAAGATAGCGAAAGTGCTACGTCAATTAGTATTAGGATTTCTTTTTCTTAACCCTTCCCAAAGCAAGCTGAGACTACTTTCGTCCAAAGCACAACTGAAGGACGTAAAGATCTGTGAAAACCATCTAAACCCAGGCATGTGGGTATTCATCGGATAGCTCTCGCCGAGTACTCTCAGATGAATACCCATGTGTCTGAGAAGTTTTTTTCATCATTTTGTATTGGCCAAATTAGCCACTAGCAGCATAAGGGTTAAAAACTTCATATCGAACTTTTATTTTAATGCACGTGACCTTCTTCTTTATCAAAACAAATTTCTACCACCTAAGACATTCGTTTTTTTCCCAATTGATTCTGGTAGCCAAAGGTGCCTACTTTAAGAATCTTCCTTGGGCAATGTGAGATACTGTATTAACCCATCTTTGCCATCCCCATGGTACGTAAAATATACAAATAGTGTAGGGCTTTCTCCAGTTTTGGTTGATCCAAATACTGTATTGAAATCTAAGACCGACAGAACCCTGTCGGACACCCTTGTGCAATTTGAGATATTGGCCCATCTTTGCCACCCATGGTACGTACAATGGACAAATTGGACTTTCTCCAGTTTTGGTTGATCCAAATATTGTATTGAAATTTAAGACTTACAGAACCCTGTCGGACACCCTTGTACAATTTGAGATATTGGCCCATCTTTGCCACCCCATGGTACGTACAATGGACAAATTGAACCTTCTCCAGTTTTGGTTGTTCCAGATATTGAAATCTAAGAGACCTACAGGACCCCAAAGTTTCATATTGTCCATTTGGATAGCAAATATATACTGCCTGTATTTGAACATCCATAGGTACCTTTAATGCTGAGAACATGGGTCAAATACTAAGGTCAATTAGCTAAACTATACACATTTTCGCATGTATTTTGCGTGAACATTATTACATCACAATAAAAGAGACCATCACTATTCTAGTTCTAAATATGACTTATTTACTGTATGTAGCAAATAAATATATATTTATAGTAGGACAACTGTAGGTACCCGCACTGCTGAGAACAGGGGTTAGAAAGTAGGCCACTTAGCTAAAATGTACGATGTCCGCTGCATTTTGCTCTTTTTTGAACAGCATAACATCGACTTACATAAGACTTTCATTATTCTAGTACTAAATATGACTTATTTAGGTAGCAAATAAAGTGATATTTGTAGTTGGATAACTGTAGGTACCCGCACTGCTGAGTACAGGGTTCAAAATGTAGGTCACTTAGCTAAAATGTACGATTTTTTGCGCCTGGAGAGGCAATTTTATGTACGATGGGGTGGCAAAGATGGGTCAATACCTCATATCGCCCAAAGGTGCCCGCCCCCGGCTACCTTTGCCTGCCAGAATCCATTGAAAAAAAACTATATTTGAAAAAAATATTCAACTTTCTGTGCTGGATTTTAAGTGTAGGCCTGGTTCATCCATTCATGCATTAGAGTTCGTCATTGAATGTTCGTCTGTTTCTGAGATACTTTTGAAAATAACTTAGGAAAGATACATGACTTCTCAAAATATTTCAAGGAGAAATGTAGATTGAGTTGTGATGTATATTTTCCCTACACATGTTTTCCAAAGTATATTTTTGTTCAGAGTTATCATCCAAATTCTGAGGCCATATTTTGGCTTTTACAAACATGAATAGGTCTGTGATTCAGGATATCCATATAAACATACAGGTCCTAGTTGTAAAGTTTAGAGGGGTCCGACTAATTTGGTGATACCTTTCTGACAGAGACATATCTATCATATATATATACAGGTTCTGGTTGTAATGGCTAAAAAGGTCAGAATGTTTTGGTGAAATCTTTCTGACAAAGACATCTCTAGTCTGAATATTTGGAGGAAAATGTTGACTAGGACTTGGCCTACAACTCCCCTTCTACACTTGTTGAATAAACAATGTATTCCCGAGTTATTTGTAAAAGAGTCAGAGATCCAGACGACGCTTTTCAAATTGAGCTCCGGACCAGAGTCAAAGTCGAAGTAAACCACAAGCGCCTATCAGACTAGATTGATACCCAATATTTCGCGCTCATCGCTCTACAAAAAATACCCTCCCCTTTCGCTTTTTAGCGGGCAGGCGAATTGCTATGAATAGCAAATAATTCGGAAAATCAGAACGCGTATGCGTAGCTTTTTACTATATAACCTTATCATGCTCCAGCTTTCCTCTTCGATTTAGTGTTCCGATTCTAGTTAAATCATGGTTTTGCCAGATTTTCGAATTGTCTCGAAATCTACGCATTATGACTTGATGATTTCACCAGCATTATATTTGAGACAAACAGGGTATCTAAGATTAAATACAGTATGAGTCCTTTGCGGAGGCCAATCACACATAATTACATATGAGGTTCAATAACATGACCTATACGAGGACATGTGTGTGTGTATACACACACACACACACACACACACACACACACACACACACACACTGTATATATATATATATATATATATATATATATATATATATATATATATATATATATATATATATATATATATATATATATATATATATATATATATATATATATACATAAATATATATATATGTAGAGAGAGAGAGAGAGAGAGAGAGAGAGAGAGAGAGAGAGAGAGAGAGAGAGAGAGAGAGAGAGAGAGAGAGAGAGAGAGAGAGAGAGAGAGAGAGAATTAACACCTGTCAAGGATAGCAGGATTTTAGACAAGAAGCAATATTTCAGAAACTGGCATTTTCTGACTCAAGTGATCACACAATACTGGGAGTGGTAGTGTCTCTGAGAACAAACAGCCCGTCCAGCTTTTATTTGATCTAGTGTTTATATAACTTGCGCCGCATAATTGTCATTTTCTCATATTTCTCTCTTGCAGTAGACATAAGTTGCGAAATGCCGGAAATGGAGGTGACTTGTCATTTTATCAAAAGCAGGAGTGCCCCAAAAAGAAAAGGACAGCTGGTCCACAGACTAGACCGGAAGTGAAGTAATGCCCTCCAATGGATGTGATAAATCAATCCGTCAGCAAATGGAAAATATCATATCTCACCGTAAATGTTACATTACCGTATTGTATCTAGTATTTTATATTGAATTGTAATAAAGAAAGATAGATTACGATCTTTCGGGATACCTTCTCTCATACCTGGGAGTAGGATGATGGGAGTGGTAGCCATGTCATCAGTAGTCAAAACATTAGCTGGCATGCCCTAGTATTTCATATCAAACTTGTAATTCAGAAAGATAGATTTCGACCTCTCGGGATACCTTCTATTTTACCTAGGAGTAGGATGAAGGGACTGGTAGCCAAGTCATCGGTAGTCAAAACGTTTGCTGGCAAGCCCTAGTATTTCATAACAAACTTGTAATTCAGAAATATGATTTTTGACCTTTCAAAATACCTTCAATTTTACCTAGGAGTATGATGAAGGGACTGGTAGCCAAGTCATCGGTAGTCTATAGCTTAGATGAAGAAAACACGGATTGGTCGCCATAGACCATATTAGGATAGGGTCCATTGTAAACCTCTGGACACACATTATCTTGTCCCAGTGAGACGTCACTAGAAACAGACGAATGAGGGCTCTTTAAACTATAAACCGAATACCTACCTCTTGCATTTGTTTACGTTTTAGAGGAAGTTGCTCCCACACACGTGCAAAACGCACCTCTTGGTTGGTAATCGTCAACACCTGGGATAGGAGGTTGTTGAGTGAGATCCGCTGGTTGAGTATCCGGTGGTACACATTCGTGCTATGGGTAAGCTGGTTCTCACTGGAATTTTCAAGCATCGTCCACTGGCGGATCTAGGATTTCTGTGGGGGTTCGCTTTGTATGAGAGATGGTCGTTTTAAAAGAGAGGTTGATCTACCTTATTGGTTTTAATCAAAACTTAAGTGGAGTAACAATTTCTTAGGGCTATTCCATTTGAATGTACATGAGGGGGGGGGGGGGGGGGGTTGGAACGCTCACAATTTCAGACCCCCCTCATGATTTTTTTTCATGTAAACTCCCAATTTTTTCATCTTGACCCGCTCCCCCCATGATTTTTTAATAGGTGAGCGTTCCACCCCCCCCCCCCCCCATGTACATTCAAATGGAATAGCCCTTAGCGAAAGTCATTTGTTATTGTCCAGAGGCTCGTCGAACTCCCAACCCCTTTTTTGCTAGTTTATATCTCAAAGATTAGCTTGGAACTTAAGGAGTTGTGAACGTGTTTCCTCAATATGTTAGTGTAATAATGTCCTCAAGAACTTCCATTGTAGGCTGCAAGTCTTGTTTGTCACTGAAAGGTACATCCACATTTGCGGCCTCTCCCTGCTCTTGCTGACTTTTTTTGGCCTTTGCCGACTTTTTATGGGCGGACCATTTGATACTCGGGGGGGGGGGGGGGGGGCAAAAATAATAATATTCTGGTCCTAATAGATAAGAAAAAATATCCTGGCCATAAAAAATAGGATTTTTTTTCAGAGAAGAAAGAATCCGGCTCCACTAGAGGAGAAAAAAGTTTCTGACCGGGTCAAAAAAGGATATCGCACAAACATTAACAGAATCAAAAACAACTAAATAACAACAAAAAAAATAACACCATCATCATCATCACCACCATTAACAACAACAAAACAACAACAACAACAACAACATAAGCAAGTGAATCTAGCAGGTAACTTGCTCGAAGTCTACACATCGACATAGGAATTCATCCAGCCCTTCTGGTCCTTGGATATAACCTTTCTGTATTAAAGATAAAACTCTGTGAACAGCAGACTTTTCTAGAACATGTCGACTAGATTCAAGCCCAGCGACGTCTGGCACTTGAAAGAGAGCGTTGCCTTACTACCGCTTCTTGGAAAACCCGTGACGCGTCATGCCCAAACCGGGAAGTCACTCCAGGAGTCAATTTCCACAGGCATACACTATATATAAATAGTCGATCGACTTAGTTTTTTGATAGTTTCAGTTGTTTTATTTGATCGACCATACTAAATAATCCATACGAATTTTGAAATTAATCCACAGACAGTCATCACTGTACAGTAGCCATGTATAGTTGTCGAAATGATGGCCAGGAACCTGTTTTGATTTACCCGTTGCGCAGAGGGCGCCACCGTACATAAAAGTGTCACTATACCGACCGCATCATAATCTTGCGCCTCTGGTAGTACGCGTGCTGTGAGATTACCCGAGAGAGGAGTATGTCTTCTGTCGTTGTTATAAGAAATCTACCCATGCATTCGCACTGAGTGAATGCTCACTATATATTCATGCATGAGTCATGGTCCTTGGTGTGAATTTTGAATAGCTGAATAGGTGAACTACGCAGCGGCAAGATTACTGATATTGGAACAGACGAAGATCTCAGCAAGATTCGTGGTCAAACTTAATAAAGGTGTTTCCTTAACAACAGGAGTTTTTGATCTTTTTTTTTGCTTGTCCAAATCTATAGATGAGCCTCGACCCATTTATGCTTAGGAGTTCCCCCACTCTTTGTCATCAGGATCTGATATACTTTTGACAATACTTTTGGAATCGGGAATACTTTCACAAACTATTTGAAGAAAAGTAGAAGGTAATGTTCTGATCAAAATTTCTCCTTCAAATACATTCCTGAGTGTGCTTTTGCCTGCATGATTTTATCAAAATTGTCAGGCTGCTATTGGCAGCTGGAGCATTAATGGGTTAAAATATACGTACTCCCTCGTCTAGCCTAGCTACAAGGCTCTATTATGATTTTACTTTATTATATATTGAAGCCTGCACCTATACTAGATAGGGACTTGTGGCCTACTGTTGGCCATTTAGTTCACACAACTGCCACACGAGGGAGATTAGTGTTTTTCATCTGAGTTCCTAGTATACTGCAGTGCCATCTATGCACAAGGGATGACATTTAAATAGGGCCTGGGAGGCAGGCTATCCCTCGCCTTGAATCCATATGCTATCCAACCTTTGTTGTGTGTGTGGGTGGGGGTTGGAAAACGACACGCGGCATCAGAAAAAACGAACTTACTAGATATGAAGGTTATTGATGTTCGTTCTTTCTGTCAATATAGATATCACCACAACAAAGCGCGTAGAGACTATTGATATTTTCGTGGTCTTGATTTGTAGTTGATATATCCTTACCTTTTCTAAAAATTAAAGGTTTAATCGCTTACAGCCGGCTTTTTAAGGGGATTTAGTTGAAATACCCACCTGAACAAAAGATCGGCCAACCTCATATAGCAACATGACGTTGTGACTTTCTGGCATGCCTCAAACCGAATTCGACTTTCGACGGTGGGGAAATAGAGCGACAGGACACTCCGCTATAGGGCCTACCCCTTAGTTGTACTTAACAATCTGAGAAAATGAACAGTTATGATGAAATACTGTGGCCGCAAATACCTCAAATGCCTTTCCTTTATGATAATATAGTATAATATACTTTATTGACTGCATTTTGAAAAATACAAAAGTATACATATATGCAACATAAAGGGAAAGTACCAAAGAGTAACAAAAACTGAGAGAAAAGTGATAGTGAGATACTTCATGAAGTATTTGCTTGAAACAGTGACATATACACAATCCCTGAAATCTGTTTAGTCTACCTTAGATGAATAAAAGAGTGAATATGTAGCGAGAGACCAATCACTATATGCGCTATAGTGAAGACCTGGCTATACCAGGGATTTCGAAACTGGCCTAAGGGTGACGTCACTCAGAGACAAAACCAATGAGGGCTTTCGTATCATTTATATGACAGACTAACTTGCGCTCCAACATGTGCAGAAAGCGACTTTTGGGATATTTGCCACAGCCAGCCTGTTCAGGTTGACCGGCTGGTTTCATATCCACTTGTTTTTTTTTTATCCATCTAAGAGTCTACCACGTAAGGTTTGCACGCGATGGAGGCGCTTTACTATTGCATGCAAGGAAATGCCATTTGTACCAGGAACTATATATTTGAAATTTCAAATAAATAGTTCCTTTTTGTACTAACTAGAACCAGTGGTCTCTCTGTTTGAAGTGAGATATATACTACATAATCACAATGGGAGAAAGACATAGAAAGAGACGTAAAGCGGTATAGCTTTTTTAATGTCTACATGTATACGAAGAGGAAAATAACGTAATTTACAATTAACGGGTTAAATTGTAAATAAATCTTTGTTTTAGTTATTACATTTTTTTTTGTCTGGGAGCTTTCATAGAAGCTCTCTGGTTTTGTGTATCCTATTTACGATGCCGGGTGCAGATGTGAACGTCAATTTTTTTCTGCAGTCTGCTTTTTGATGTTGTTGGAAAAACGGTGGAAAATTCTTAGATTTCACACCTGCACCATCGTAACTATTCTAAACCTATATGTATGATAGTCAATGAACATATGTATATAGTAAAGAAAGGTGCATATAATAAAGGAGGTTTTTTTCATTCATCTTGATCGGCTTATTTCTCACGACGTGACGCCGCGATCGCTTGATTGGACCATGGGCACCTACGGTGCTAAGGGGACGACGTCATACAGCTCTATGGATTGGACGATACGGAGCGCCATCTATTAGTGTTGGAAATCATTAGATAGCAATGCCTTGGCTTTGGACGACGTCTGCAGAAGAGAGAGCTTAGGTTAACTAACTACACATTCGTTTCTAATCAAAATACGAAAATATTTAATGGCAAAATGTTGACATTGACCTGAGATTTTCCTCTAAGTTTTGTAAAATGTGATGCTACTCGGTTGACACTTGTTCGGGTGTGTACAAGTATGTTAATCCTGGAGCTAGATGTTTTAAACATGCGTAGATAAAGGTAGGTGTAGCTGATCTTGGACAATATCAGTAATAGAGTTACCTGGCCCTTGTAGTACTTTTCATTTTTGAGAAAAATAAGTGATCAATTAACCCTTATGCTGCTGATGGCTAATTTCGCCAATACAAAATGATGCCAAAAAGCACACGATAGCTGAAAAATGACTGAAACCGTGGCACATGAGTACTCATCTGAGTGCTTATTGAGAGCTTTCAGATGAATACAAACATGACAGGGCTTAGATGGTTTAAAAAAATTCTTTCCATTCTTTTTATTTTTTGGACGAAAGTAGCCTTAGCAGTGGAATGGTTAAACTAATGACTCTACGGAAGTTGGGGGCCTTATTTCAGTATCTGATTTGAAAATATTTCATCATAATAGCATTGCAAGAGGGTGCAAGAAAATATTCAAGGGGCACAGGTTTCTGGTAGATATGTTTTTCAGCGATTATGGACACCAGTATAAATGTAAATCTTGCAACCTCCAGCTGTCCTCTCCTACCACTGTTTCAAGCTAGAACCCCTTTTCCATTTCATAATTTATCAGTCCCCCTGTTACGTGATCGGTGTGGTAATATCTTATTTTAGTTTCTCTATTCTCTATTCAGGGCTCATGATTTTGGATAGTTTAATAATATTGAACCTTACTGCATGCAACGATATCTTATTGTGAATGTTCTATGTTACACATGTACCGTCCATATGATATCAGAAATGGGAAAATAGGTAGGGTTTATGTCTGAACTAGACCCACGTCGGCATAGGACTTGCGATAGGGTAGCAAGTCGTCCGTAGGACATGTATAGATTCACCATTCTGCCACTCGCCAAGTTGGCAATATACTAGGTGTATAGGGAAAATTGTCAGAACAAAATTCGTCGTTATAACGGTTTATGGTAGCGAGTTTATTGATGAAACTGAGCGGCCAAAAAATCAAGTCATGCGTGCGATTGAAACATTGTCTGAAGCTTATATATGGGAAAAATTTTGGCATATTTTCGCGCCCGTGTAGTTTTTAATAGCTAATATGTCGAAAAAGGGGAACGATTTTACGGTAATTCCGCGAAGAGCGAAACAGCGAAATATGTATAGGACGTACACCTACGGTATACTATTATACTACGGAGATGCCTCATTCTGAGAATATCGCTAAACTGGCCATAAGTTCTTAAATCATGGTACGTGTGTGTTATGAATTGTTCAATTGATATTGTGCAGGTACGTTGGCATACCCGTCAGCATTCAACAATCCAAAATCAGGATATTTCACTTATCAGGCGGTTTACTATACTGCGACGTCTTTTGGTTTCATTTTGTTTAGTTCCAATTCTGGGAGGGGCCAGGTTAGTACTTTTGCTTAAGGAGCGGGCCTTTAGAGTTGGTAATCATGGAAACATATGTTAATAGGATAACTTTAATTTTAGCAGATCACAATTGCTGCATTATAATATACACACAGTTTTCAAAAACACGCAGATAGCTTTGGAACTGAAAATGTCTTCATCAACAACATTTACATTGTAGAAAAAACAAAGGTAGTACAACTTGGAGTGGCGGGGGACGGCAGGATGATAAACATAGAAAAAGAAAAACTAGAACTAACAAATGAGTTCGTGCTATTAGGAATTCAATTTAATAGTAAAAGATTAAGCAAAATCACAGAAGATAATTGCAGATTAAAATTTCCTAAAATGAAAAAAGTTCTAAGGCAGTGGAAAAGAAGAAAATTAACTTTAAGTGGAAGAATATCAGTTTTTAAGAGTCTGGTGTCTAGCATGTTAACTCACATCCTGCTGTCCCTGCCAAATCCATCCCTTGAATTATCAGATGAATATGAGAAAATACTATCAGGTTTTCTGTGGGGTGAAAAACCAGCAAAGTTCAGAAAAGAAATTCTGGAATACCCGTATGATATGGGAGGTTTACAGTTACATAATTTACAAAGGTTCTCATCTTCACTTAAGACAACATGGTTGAGAAGGATCATATCAACAGATAGCTCCTGGACTATTTTTGCAAATAGCTACGAGATTGATAAGTGCTGGAACTTTGGAAATAACTTTGCAAAAAACAAGAAAAATACTATGACAAATGCCTTTTGGAAAGATGTAGTCCAGTCAATAATAACATTGAGAGAATACATGAAACCAAAGACAGATTTGGACTATTTAAGTTGGCCTTTATGGCATGATCCTTACATCAAACTACCCTTACTCAAAAAATTAATGAATAAAAATGTGAACATAGTAGCAGACTTATTGGGAGCAAACTGGGAGATTATGACAAAAATTGAAATAGAAAGGAATAGAGGAATAAACTTGAACTTTTTAGAATATATGTCTATCAAACAAAGTGTAAAAAGTTTCATAAAAAATGCAGATAAACAGAGAGTCAATATAGGACCATATAGGCCTCTTTTATTAAATATAGTGTTTTCCCAGAAAAAGGGATGTCAAGACATTTATAGAAAAACTGGAAATTATGGAGACAAACTATTGACAGAAATTTCACATAAATGGGAAATGGAGATATTATGTAATATTGAACCAGATGATGTACAACAATCAATCAAATTATTTAAAAAAACAACAAGAAATATGTACTTATGGGATATACAATTTAAGATATTGTATACAAGGGTAGCTACAAACTCCAAGCTCTTCCATATGAATATTAAAGATACAGAAAATTGTGAATAATGTGAAATGAGAGAAACAAATGTACATGCTTTTGTATCTTGTGAGAGAACACAAAATTTCTGGATTGAAATTACACACTTTTTGAGAAGAATAGGCTACATAAACTTTAGATTAGAACATAAAATAAAAGTATTTGGAGATACTGGAATGGACCTCCTTTTCAATTTGATAATTATGATTGCAAAAAAAGTTATATACACTAAAAGAGGGAAGGAGGGTCCATTCTCAATGAGATATTTTGAAACACTATTAGAAATGGAAAGGGAATCAGAAGAAATACATGCGGTAAATAATGATAGTGTTGAATTATATGAGAGGAAATGGGAGAAATATCTTGTTATGCAATAAGCACTACTACTAAATACAACACTATAAGTAGTACTTTTAGAAGAATATTAGCAACCATTGTGATGTATATTTTTATATTTTTTTATAAAAGTCCTCCTATATCGTCTACTGTATGTTAACAAAGGAGGCAAGGTATCACCTGTATATAATCTTAGATAAGATTTGATATTTATGTAGATACTGTACCTGTACTTATATGTTGTTGTAACCAGTTCTTTGGTTTATGTTTTTTTTTTTTATAATGTTGGAAATGAAAATAAATGAGCTCTGGATTATCCAAAGTTCTTCAAAAACAAAAAAACATTTACATTGTGTGATCTTTCCAGACATTGTGTGATCTTTCAAGATCAAATACTTACTATGTTCAGCATATTATGAAATTCTTGGCCCTTGGCTAGAAAATAAATTTATTCTTGAGGAATGGTGGATGATTTTTGAAAGTTGGCAAATCAGTAGCTAATCTGAAGATTTCTGACCAAGTTATATAATTCATACAAAATCAGGAGATTTTATGCGGTTCCAATCCTGGCCACCAGGGGTCAGATTAGTTTATTAGTTTAGGAGTGGGCTATTATATTTTACAGGTGTTGGCAAATTGATAACCATACACGTATGATTATGAAATAACTTTAATTTTATGTAGCAGATCACACTTGCAGCATGATGACAAATTCCCAGTTATGAGAAACACACAGAGATTGCTTTTGAACTGAATACATCATAATAGTCCATGACCCAGAGGTGGTCAATATCATATTGGGGGGGGGGGGGGGGGGGGGGGGGGGGGGCAAATTCTGGTTAATGTTTTTTAATTCCCCATATTCTCACCTTTATGGTATTTCAGTAACAAATATTTTCCAAATCAGACCTTTTTTCCCAGGTGAACAATAAAATAGCTTTAAATATTTACACGATCACTAATTTGCTTTTACTCACTACCCATATTCCTCATATTTCATAACTATTACACCTCTATCCATTCCCCTTGAGATATGGATCCGTGCGCAGGCCTACATATTTTGGCGCACGGATCCATTCCTCTACCATACCTGCCTAACCTCTGCGCTGTGTTGCGCCCAGCGTCACTAGCTTCATACTACTTTCCATTCTTTTCATTTCCACTCCTATCACCTTGTATCGGACTTTCTCTGGGTTTTGGAGAAAGAGGAGGAAGTGAACAATTGCCCCATCTGGATCTGCCAATCCTCTGAATATCATCTAGCATGAAATGCTATTATGACAGATATTATCTTAATTCAATTGTCCAATATAATTCAAAATCATTTGTTGTTGAAAAGCATTAAAATGAGTGGTCAGTAGAATTTTTTGACATTTGTATTACTACTGCATGTGTATATATATTGCCAGCTTCCCCCTAACAACCAACCTCCAATTTATCCCTTCCTCCCCCATTTCAAGCCAGAACCCTGTCCTCATCCATAATTTTTGAATCCCACTCAAACGCGATCGATTTGCTACCTTCCTATTTTAGTTTCTATGATGGACAATAGGTGTCTCTTATGACTGCCTGTCCCATAGAGCTGTATGACGTCGTCCCTTTAGCACCGTAGGTGCTTTTTATATCCATGGCCTGTCCCATACTGGTGGCGCCATCTATTTCATCATGAGATTTATTTTGGCTGCTCGACGACTGGGTTCATCTATTATGATTTATTCATTAAACCTACAGAGATGGAAAAAATACATTTACAATGGAATTAAAGAAACAATTCATACAGTAGAATAAGATAAGATAAAAGAATAGTCGTATCATCACAGACATGACATTGTTAAAATAATGCAAACGCGATCACACGTTTTATAAAACGGAGGCAAGATAATCTCAGTACAATATTGCTACCCAAAGAAAATCCGATGGAAGTTGATAGGAATGGAGATGAAGGAAGTGGAAAGTACTATGATGATAGTGGCGCTGGGCGAAATGGTTTGGCAAATATGGTAGAGGGATGGATCCATGCGCCAAAATAGGGAGGCCGGCGCATGGATCCAAGTCTCAAGGGGTAGTTATGGTTATGGCCAGTTCAGCAGTTTCAGCTTCAGCACTGACTACGAGTCCGACGCGCAGATAGCATGAACGATGATTGAAATGGATATGAAACCCTTTCCCCCTTAATGACTCTCCATAATTTAGAGTCTACATAATTTAATTTAATTCATTATGCTTGCAGGGGATTTACTACACCCTTTAGGTGTGGTTTGTATTAATTTGTGTTATACTATTTTCTGTTCTGCCACATAGGGTTTTCCCCTTTGTGGCGTTGCTTAACACAGATTGTACAGGTTCTAGTATAATTGAGTAGTTTATATTCTACTGTTATTCTTCTGTTTGACAATTTTCATGATTTGATCTCGATGTAATATGTATTGATATCTTTTGCTCTTGGACGGGCAGTCAATAAAATACAATACAATTTAAATAATTTCTCCTTTTTGGGCGACAAATGATAAAAGGTAAGAAATGAAGGTTTTAAGTGATTGCACCGGTCTATAGAGGAATCGAATCAGTACTAGCCCTAGAATAGGATCGAATTCTGGACCCCACGCCCCCAGCACTCGGGCCGGCAATCTAGCCACACCGTTTGAAATAGCCTAGATTTCTAGACTGTCATATACATTTTCTGTTATGTTTTTTCTGTTACCTAGCACCAATATTCTAGGTGGCCGTAGTGGTCCATTTAGTTTACACTTATCTCACCAGGATTCAGTTTGAGACTGACATAAAATCTCTAGAGATAGGAGGATCAGGTGGTGCCATATATCTACCGTACCTGGTACTACGTTTAGAATTGATAAGGCACAGCGAGTGATACAATACGCTATCTACTAGGCTATCGGGACTGCCCCCAAATCTTTAATGTATAACAGGTATTCGGTTTATAGTCTTGTATCCACCGAAATGTACACACGACCTTCCTCCCCTAGCAGGTATGTATATGTGTATGCCTAAGAGCCAAGCTCCTTGCCTGGCTCCCAAGCGTGAGTTCGCAGGTTCGATTCTCCGCTGGATCCCCAAGCGGGGGATATGCTGACATGTGCTCAAAAGCATTTTGAAAATCATCATTCTCTATTCTCATTTTGAGTAGATACGTCTATTAAAAGTGAACGTAACGAAGTCGTCGTTTTTGGTTTTGGACAAATTAAAATAGCGACTGCTTGTTTATGACCTTTTCGCACAAGAACAACCTCGGGAAACTGGTCCCTTCTTGTCAGACATCCCTGAAGTATTTTGGTACGACTTATTTACGACCTGTCAACGTGGGCGTTGGGCGGGGGTAGGGTGGGTGGGTGGGTTTCTGGGGTCCTGTTTATAGATCGGCACAATGGGTACGTGGGTGTCAGCGGGTGTTTTGCTGAAGCCAATTCCGCTTATTAAACCACGTATTGACCCAGCGGAAATCCGATTCAAGGTGGTAGGAGTGGAGTAGACTTGCTACAAGTCTGTGATATCTTGCTCTTTCACTGATCTTACCTGAGTTGATTTCACTCCAGGTTTAGTTCTGAATACATCCTCAAGGGGGACAAACTTGAGTTGTAGTCTGTAAAACATGTGTTATCCACTGCACCTCAAACTTACTTACGCCAAGGACCAAAGCTCATCTAAGCTTACGCGAGGTTCCGGAACCCGCCGATAGGCGGCTTCAAACACGTCGAATGCCTTTGTGGAACGCTATGGATTCTTTCATTAGAGAAAACTTGGTTCTTCCAGTTAGGTATGATAGCGTCCACTCTGTTTTGGTCAAACAGCATGGATACATTCAATGGACCAATTGTACTAAGAATACACTTTTAGGAAATTACATTACCTTTTTTAAATCAGTGAAATTAGCGATTTTACAGTTTAGATGACGTCACAAGTAATTGGAAGCTAATTATAATACGCGACGGTGGCGACGTTCATTTACACTACAGACCTGTAGTGTAAATGAACGCCGAACACGAACACGTTACAGTCAACCCCCCCCCCCCCCCTACTACACCCATACTACTGCCGACACATGGCATCCAACCCTAGTTCCGAAAAACTATGGGTATATATAGTGGTGGGGGTATTATACCTAAAACAGCCTGAGAACCAGGCTAGAAAGATGAAAGGAGTGAAAAGTAGTATGAAGATAGTGGCGCTTGGCGCAACATAGTTCAGCCATAAACCCTACCTATTTACCCGTTTCTGATATCATATGGACGGTAGGGTTTAGCCCAATCTCTTATAAAGTATGTTAGCAAATTTCCGCCTGAAACTAAGGCGGAAGCATTTTGCAATAATCTGGGTACATACAAACAGTTGGGAAACGTATTTTTCCTCTTTTCAATCACCGACGGCTGTATGTGTATAAATATATATATATATATATATATATATATATATATATATATATATATATATATATATATTAATAGCAGGTTCCAAATTTTGTGACCGTAACTCCTCTGAAACGGCTGCAAGTCTGATGCTGTGGCTTTACATGCCGATTAGTGGGGGGCCGACGTTTTGCGATAGCTAGGTTGGGAGTAGGAATAACTTACAAAGATGTTTTTGTGAAGGTTTTTTGTTTTGAGTGAAGATCTAAACTAAACTTAATATGAGCACATTGTTGCAACATTTTGGATTGTGCAACAATCAGAACCATATGATTTACTATTGTTGGGAGCGTGTGCATGTGATACGCTCCCATTGTTGAGGGAGGAGCTTATTATTGTAAATAAACTCCTCCCTCAACAATGGGAGCGCCACACATGTACATGCTTCCAACAAACAGGGCTGTCCAAGCTGTCGCCTTGTCGCAAGATTTGGCGACAGATTCTCTAAATTTGGCGATAGCAGTTATGTGGTGACAGAAAGGCGACAACCATAGGAGCATAAATATGGGAGGGTGGTTTACACAGATAGTCGCCGGTTTACATATGTACCTTTATGTGTTTCCATTCCCCTGGGATAATTTGTTTTAGCAGAAATATATGATATACAGTGTTGCCGGTATGTTTATTCTAGCCTCTCAGCAGGGTGAATGTTGTCTGATTCTAAACTGAGAACACAAAATTAACACCTCAACCAATAAAGATGTCAAGGACAACTATAGGAGCGTCACATTCACTACTTTTTTTGTTTTTGAAGAACTTTGGATAATCCAGAGCTCATTTATTTTCATTTCCAACATTATAAAAAAAAAACATAAACCAAAGAACTGGTTACAACAACATATAAGCACAGGTACAGTATCTACATAAATATCAAATCTTATCTAAGATTATATACAGGTGATACCTTGCCTCCTTTGTTAACATACAGTAGACGATATAGGAGGACTTTTATAAAAAAATATAAAAATATACATCACAATGGTTGCTAATATTCTTCTAAAAGTACTACTTATAGTGTTGTATTTAGTAGTAGTGCTTATTGCATAACAAGATATTTCTCCCATTTCCTCTCATATAATTCAACACTATCATTATTTACCGCATGTATTTCTTCTGATTCCCTTTCCATTTCTAATAGTGTTTCAAAATATCTCATTGAGAATGGACCCTCCTTCCCTCTTTTAGTGTATATAACTTTTTTTGCAATCATAATTATCAAATTGAAAAGGAGGTCCATTCCAGTATCTCCAAATACTTTTATTTTATGTTCTAATCTAAAGTTTATGTAGCCTATTCTTCTCAAAAAGTGTGTAATTTCAATCCAGAAATTTTGTGTTCTCTCACAAGATACAAAAGCATGTACATTTGTTTCTCTCATTTCACAGTATTCACAATTTTCTGTATCTTTAATATTCATATGGAAGAGCTTGGAGTTTGTAGCTACCCTTGTATACAATATCTTAAATTGTATATCCCATAAGTACATATTTCTTGTTGTTTTTTTAAATAATTTGATTGATTGTTGTACATCATCTGGTTCAATATTACATAATATCTCCATTTCCCATTTATGTGAAATTTCTGTCAATAGTTTGTCTCCATAATTTCCAGTTTTTCTATAAATGTCTTGACATCCCTTTTTCTGGGAAAACACTATATTTAATAAAAGAGGCCTATATGGTCCTATATTGACTCTCTGTTTATCTGCATTTTTTATGAAACTTTTTACACTTTGTTTGATAGACATATATTCTAAAAAGTTCAAGTTTATTCCTCTATTCCTTTCTATTTCAATTTTTGTCATAATCTCCCAGTTTGCTCCCAATAAGTCTGCTACTATGTTCACATTTTTATTCATTAATTTTTTGAGTAAGGGTAGTTTGATGTAAGGATCATGCCATAAAGGCCAACTTAAATAGTCCAAATCTGTCTTTGGTTTCATGTATTCTCTCAATGTTATTATTGACTGGACTACATCTTTCCAAAAGGCATTTGTCATAGTATTTTTCTTGTTTTTTGCAAAGTTATTTCCGAAGTTCCAGCACTTATCAATCTCGTAGCTATTTGCAAAAATAGTCCAGGAGCTATCTGTTGATATGATCCTTCTCAACCATGTTGTCTTAAGTGAAGAGGAGAACCTTTGTAAATTATGTAACTGTAAACCTCCCATATCATACGGGTATTCCAGAATTTCTTTTCTGAACTTTGCTGGTTTTTCACCCCACAGAAAACCTGATAGTATTTTCTCATATTCATCTGATAATTCAAGGGATGGATTTGGCAGGGACAGCAGGATGTGAGTTAACATGCTAGACACCAGACTCTTAAAAACTGATATTCTTCCACTTAAAGTTAATTTTCTTCTTTTCCACTGCCTTAGAACTTTTTTCATTTTAGGAAATTTTAATCTGCAATTATCTTCTGTGATTTTGCTTAATCTTTTACTATTAAATTGAATTCCTAATAGCACGAACTCATTTGTTAGTTCTAGTTTTTCTTTTTCTATGTTTATCATCCTGCCGTCCCCCGCCACTCCAAGTTGTACTACCTTTGTTTTTTCTATATTCACCTTTAGACCAGAAATTGAATGGAAGAATTTTAGAGTATCCAGAATTCTGTTTAAACTTTTTTTGCAATTTTTGGTTATGAGGGTGGTGTCGTCGGCATATTGTGATATTTTGTGTTCATATCCAAATATTTTAATTCCTTCGATCCTCTCATTTTCTCTGATGGCTATGCCTAATATTTCAGCGCATATTACAAAGATGTATGGTGAGACAGGGTCACCCTGTCTACACCCTCTTTCTAATTTTATTGGTTCAGAAAAGAATCCATTTTGAGAGACCAGTGATTTTGAGCCATTTTGTAAGATTTTTATCCAATTTAGAATTTTTTCACCATAGTTACTCATTTCAAATACAGTTTGTATAAAATTCCAATCTAAAGTATCGAAAGCTTTTTCAAAATCTACTAATATTAAGATGCCTTGTTTGTTTTCTAATTCACATTCCGTCATAATGTCATGTATTAACCTGATATTCTCTCCAATAAACCTATTTTGTACAAATCCTTTTTGGTCGTTATGTACTACATCTTCCAAAGTTGACTTTATTCTCTCTGCTAGCATACCACTGAATATTTTGTATGTAGAATTTAACAAAGTAATAGGTCTCCAATTTTTCATATAACTGCGGTCTTTGCCCTGTTTCGGTAAGCATGTGATTGTACCTAAATTTTGTTGTTCTGTCAGTTTTTGTGTTCTCAAGTATTCTTTAAATGTATTTAACATTAGGAACTTAATCTCCTCCCAAAAGATTTTGAAAAATTCATAACAGTATCCGTCCGGACCTGGAGCCTTATTATTTTTCGTTTTAAATAATACCTTTTCAATTTCAAGTAGATTGATATCCTCTTCCAATTTTTCCTTTATATTGTCATTTAGTTTCCTTAAATGCTGGGTTACCCAGTTTAAGGGAGATTGTTCCAAGTTAGTTGTGTTTCCCTTTGAATAAAGTTTTTGATAAAAGTCTTTCTGAGCTTTGAGTATTCCATCTCTATCTTTTATTAATCTATCTTTTATGTCATAAATTTCCAGCATTGATTTATTTATATAGTTAGCTTTTTCCAGAGATAAAAAATATGAACTTGGTTTTTCCCCTTCGTTTAATTTAAGTGACCTAGCTCTAATTTGAGCACCTTTTAGTCTATCTTCCCTTATAGCTGCTAATTCTAAATTTAATATTTCTAGTCTTTCTATATTTATTTGCATATTTTCCTCCAGTTCACTTATTGATTTAATTAGTTCTTTTTCTCGCTGGTTTTCCCTCTTTTTTTTTTTTTTAGCAAAATCTATTATCACTCCCCTAATTTGAACTAACATTACCTCCCACATTATATCTGGTTTTATGTTATATTCGATGATTTTCTCATTTTCTTCTAGGTTTATCTGCTCATATGGGGTGAGAGCGTAGGTTCTTTTAATCAATTTTAATTCCTCCCTAATTTTTTGTTGTAGTTCATGGTCTTTTATTAAATCCGTGTTTAATTTCCATGACCCTAACCCTCTTTTTTCTTGGCTTATAATTAGTTCCAAAGCTATTGTACCATGGTCTGACTTATAGGGTGACATAATCTCTACTTTACCTACTCTTGTAATTAATTGTTCTGAAACTAAGAAAAAATCTAGTCTTCCTGCTTTCCTAGGCGTTTTCTTCCACCAGCTAAATCTTTTAGTATTTGTATTTTTAATTCTCCAAATGTCTACTAGATCATATTCGGTTTTCTTGTCCTCTAGTTTTTTACTTGCTTTTTTATTATTCCATTTTTCATAGTTATATGTTTCCAAATTAAAATCTTGAATCATATTCCAATCCCCTCCTATTATGTGAAAGACATTATTTATTGTATTTATTTTATCAAAAAGTTCCTCAATAAATATTTCTATATTATCATTTGGTGCATATACACTACCTAAAGTTATTCTGCCTATTAGTGTGATCTCAATATCTATTATGGTATATCTACCATTTATATCTATTATAGTGTTATGTATTTTATATTCGAAAGTTTTATTTAGTAGTATAGCAGTCCCTTTTGCTGCAGTAGATGTCCCAGAAATAAATAATTCTATATTCCAGTCATCCTTGAGAACAGTATAGTCATCTTCAGTCCAATGAGTTTCTTGTAAGAAAAGTATGTCAGTATGTCTAAATTTTGCCCTATCAAAAATATCGCATCTTTTATGTCTGTCTCTCAGTCCTCTCACATTTAATGACTCTATTCTCAACTTTTCTTCCATCTTTTTTGTAAGTTTAGCCAGCGACACCACCCCCTATATTCTATATTTTGTTTCAAAACCATATCATTATAACTAGCAACACACATATAAACATATATCATTTTATGTACATACAATATTCCAACACAGTGAGTCATGACTCCACACAGCTTCCAATTGGGCTCCTTATTACTCCAACACCCCATAGCCAGGCGACACACCAACCAGATACAACATACATATAAGGGGTTTTCCCCCGAACTGCAACGAGGTCATCTAAGCTATGTTTTGCATAAAATAACCTCTGTCATAATTCCACACTATATTTAAATAACTATATACTATTACACTTTATAATGGAATAAAGGGGCTGTGCCCCAGATTTATCCTTTGGACAAATATGACAATATGTATTCATCAAACACAAAAAAAAAAAAAGAAATAGAGTACAAGAACCATATATTAGCATTTGCTAATCTACTATAGGGCATATCAAATTAAACCTTCTTTTAAGTGTAATCCACATTTTCCACTACACTTATCTATAATGTCAACAAAAACAGGACATTGTATTCTCAAAACATCCATTTCTCTATCCCCTCAAGGATTGAAAAGTTAAAAATAATTAAACAAAAGTAACTGGTTAGCATAATTTTAGGGCTCTTCCCCTTGTGGCATACCATAAAGCTTTCACTCTCTCAATTCAAACAAATTCACTTTACATGAATGTAAACTTTAAATAGCATACTTATCAAAATACCCACATCTCAAAGTTGAAAAGTTAAAAGTAATTAAACAAAAATAACTGGTTAACATAATTTTAGGGCTCTTCCCCTTGTAGCATACTATAGAGGTTTCACTCTCTCAATTCACACAATTTCACTTTACGTGAATGTGAACTTTATATATTCTACTTATCATCTCAATATTTCAAAAAGATCAATAGTCCTTACCATATTCAGAAACTAAACTACTATTTGTATACAAATTTTAGGGTTTTTCCCCTCTTGCTATAACTTAATTGGGGTTACTTCCCATATTATCTCCTTAATATCATGTAGATTTATTGAAACATGTTATCAATATGTCTATCTAAACAATGTTTGGCTGGTGTGTCGACCGGCCACAGAGTCCACCAAGAAACACAGAAATCACAAAGGAGCACATTTCCAATTGTTATACACCAGACTTGTACCCTGTTGTGCAAAATGAATAAGCATAGTTGTAAATATTTGGGAGTTGATGCCTCATATTACCCATTTAGTATATATGTAAATCTTAGTGTATGCCTGGATTATCCATGCCTTACACTTTTATATCCCACTGGATGATCCATTGGTATATGTATACTATTAGAAAAATATAAGGGTATATATATGCATCAAAACCCGTACAATAAAAAAGAAAAATTGGAAAGGGGCAGCAGATTTCCCATAGTAGATGCATCTGGCTTATCCATATACATCTGGCTGGTCCACCCTTCCTGGATTACCCAGTTGGGGCGGGCCAATTTTATACATGATTTTAGCTGCCCTCTTTCACACCCTCTCCACAGGACATAAAAGGAAGGGTTCAGAAGGGTTCACAGGTAGGGTTATTGTTAATAAAAGGGGCTAGTTGTTATATTGTCAGTCAGTCAAAATCTTAAGGTTTTAATAAATGTAGTCTCTTTTTGTCAATTTCCAGTCATTTGTAAAAGGTAGTTGCCAGAAAGTTCACTCTCTTTTTGTCAATTTCCAGTCATTTGTAAAAAGTAGTTGCCAAAAAGTTCATTCATACTCTGGATTATCCATAGCATTTTGAATATGTTACTTTAGTATTGTCACTTCAAGTATTTAATTTTGAATTTCTCTAGAATCTGTATAGCCTCAAAGTGTTAAGTCTCATTTTAATCATAATCTCGTTCAGTGATTTGCCCCTCCTTCTGGCCAGTTCTCTCATAATGTCTAGTACATCTGCAGGGCAGCTATATGGGTGTGTTCCTGTGGGGAAGTATGGGCTGTCTGTTTCACATATCAAATTCTCTAAAGGTAGGTATTGTGTCAGGTCTGTCATGTGGTTCTGTCTTGTCACAATTTTACCAGTTAAGCCAAAACAAGTTTGGGGGAAGGCGTCCAGAAATTGTCTAGCTTCAAGCAGACCTTCTTCGAAGCTGTGGTAGTGTACCAGTGTTGAGGGAATGAGTTCTTTTTTCATTTCAGCCAATACATCATCAAATGCGTCCCTACCATGTATGACCACTGTCTTCCTTGTCTTTGCAGCAATTTTTAATAGTTCTCTAAAGCTTTCCATCTGTCCGTCCTTGTCAGCTTGAGTAGCCCTATTGTAGTCAAGTCCGATCTCTCCAAAGCCCACTACTGTTGGCAGTGTGATCATTCTTTCAAGATCATTTTTGATCTGATCGCCCATCCTGTCATAGTGTTTTGGATGAAGGCCCACAGTGACATGTACCTTTGGATCCTTCACTATAGCCGAATGAAGTGGACCATCCCACAACCAAGGATCTACCAGATTGGATATGCAACCCTCATATCTATCATCCTTGACCTCAGCATACAATGCTGTGATGACGTCCTGACTGCCGGACACCCCAAAATTTGTCTGCAGTCTGTCCACATGGCAGTGTGAGTCTATATACGTTATAGGGACATGATTGTCCAGTGGCCCTGACAGTGTCCCGACCTTGTCACAGTAATCAAAGATCAAAGTCAGTGTTTGCCAGTGGAACAATTCTGACAGTCGGGTGGGGTTTGCCGGAGAGTTTTCTGATTTGGGAGACAGTTCGAAATATTCATCAATAATTTTGCAGTGCTCCACCTGTTTCTGGCAAAAAATTGAGCCTGCATAAGATAGTCTCTTGGTTTGTACAGTTGCCAGAATGTCAGTCAGTTCATTCAGGCCCAACTCTAGCTTAACAAAGTTAAGGAAATCCCTCACTCTCAGCACAAATGTCATATAATGTGAGACCGGGTTGAAAGTGCCGTTTGTTCCATATGATCTACATGTCTCAATATGTGTCGTCGACTCATAATGGTTACATTTCCAGCATGTTCGATCCGGAAACAGGCCCCACCAGGATGTCCCTAGGTGTGCACTGATAAAATGCTTCTTCCTGTTCTTGTCATCTGAACCACACAATATGCAGGTCTTTGGCCAATCCATCCCCAGGTATGGGACAAAGGATGCCATGTTCTGTAATAAAGGGCTTGAGTTAGTGTAGGTGGACATGGGGTCAATGTTATCAAACTTCAAAGGTAGAGTATTTAAGTATTATGCATAGATAGAGAATTGACGTAGTGTTCTATAGTAGAGGAGTTAAGATAGTAAGGTAAGGCAAGGAGTTATTATTATTCCACTATGTAGTTTTAAGTATACTGTCACTTCTCTAGTATGGTTAGTCAAATGTTATTGATATAGACATATTTTGGTCCGAGCTCTAAAGGTATAAACTAAAAATTAATCATAATAAACTGAATAGGTATCCTGTGGGAGAGCATAAAAAAAAAGAAAAAATATATACATAGTTTGCACAACAGACAATACACAAATACAAACTAGCCATATTTTCTCAAATCAATGGCTAAGGTTTATAAGACCTTATTGTATCCCAATTGTCTTCCTTTTTCTTCTTTGTCTGTAGCCAGACAAAGCCCTTTGCATTATCACACACTCTTGCCATCAGGTTTTCCTTTTCCCTAATGGAAGCAGCCTCAATACCCATGGCTTTTCTTGCCGCCCTCGCTCCCTTTGCCAAGTCATGTTTAAAGCTTACCCAGTGTTGTTTACCTTCATTGTGTCCCCTTAATTCCTTGCCCATCCGAAGCAAGAACTCTTTGTCCTTCCACTTTAAGAAGGACACAATGATTGGGCTTGGTTCATTTTTATTCCCTGGGACTCTATGTATATGCCTGATATCCCAGTTTTCAACAGTGTTTTTATTGGCCTTTAGGTCATTCACCACAAAATCCTTCACTCTTTTTAGAGTGTCTTCAGGATCCTTATCATTTCCTTCCAGCCCATAAATCCACATGTTTAGTTTTCGTGTGTATTGATCTGATATTTCAGACTGGGAGGTGAGGGCGGCAATTTCCTTGTCTTTCCTTATGATTAACTCCTCAAGAGATTTTATCTTTTCTTTGTTCTTCTCTATTTGAAACTGGCTTGATACTTGATGTTCTACACCTATTCTTATGTTATCATTTACTTTCTCTAATGCATTTTCTAACCTAGCAACCTTGCGCTTCAATTCCTCATTTTCATTTCTATCCACTTTATCTGCCGTGGCCTGTTTCACTCTGATATCTATTTCCTTCTTTCTAATCTTTTCTTCCATGTCCAGCAGATCTATCATATCTCTTCTGCATTGATCGTATGCCTCCACATTTGCCCTCTTAATTCTAGTCTCACTCTCTACCTGATGTTTTAGCAGTCTTTCTTCCATCGCTCTCAAGTCAACTCTCCATCTGTCTTCCTCCTCTGTTTCCCTACTCCTCCTTTCTACACTATTGAACAGTCTTTTCCTGACACTCTCTGCAGTTGGGTTTTCCTGTTCGATTCTCAATGGGAGTTCGTCCTCATCCCTATAACCTGATCTTAACACTATAGGGTCTGGGGAGGCCTGACTTTGTGACTGGTCTGACTCTCTGCTTCTCTCACCACCTGTGTGTCTAATCTGCTGTTCATCTTCGCTATGTGCCCAGTGTTGCCGGTATGTTTATTCTAGCCTCTCAGCAGGGTGAATGTTGTCTGATTCTAAACTGAGAACACAAAATTAACACCTCAACCAATAAAGATGTCAAGGACAACTATAGGAGCGTCACATTCACTACTAACAGTATCATATTTTGCATGAATGCAGGGCCCCACACTAAATGTCAGTAAAATGGCGCCCTCTACAATGTGATTTCAGTGAAGTGTCGTTAAGATATGTACTACAATTTCAACTGGTCACTGACAAGTTTATATACATTTGTGAATACTAACAAGGCAGTATATTATGTGTATATGTTGAGGTAAAGGTTGATACATATCAAATATGTCAAAAAGGTATTATATAGATATTAAAACTAAATAATGGTGACTTTTCCCAGTAGATGTTTGCAACTATTTATTGTCTATCATCTGTGCCTAAACGTATTTTATATCTAAATGTATCATAATGTATTATAAAAGAACATAGAATATTGTCTCTGGCTTCATCATTCTGAAAGTAGTTGGTGGAAAGTTCATGTCAAATTCTAGAATAATCTGAGTAACCCTTTCAGTAAGGATTTAAAATGTTGAATGGAGGCCTACTTTTGTTTGAGAGGATATTACGTTGTAATCAGCTCTACTGTAGCTAATTAGCAGATGCAAGTGCATATATTCTACAAAGCTTCAACATGCCCAGGGTTAATAAGTACACAACTTTCCGGATCACTTTTGCCCTATTGAATCCTGGGTTATACTTTCTTTTGAAATAATTCTACAATGGCCGCTATTTCTGGCTGTTTCCTGTTATTGCACAAATCCTTATGCTGTAAGGTATTATTGGGATAGCACACACCTGACAACCACCACGTCAACAGGTAAAATGATACCTGCAATTTAGCTCTTGAGTAAACTCTACTATCAAAACTAACCTTATCATAGGGTTAATTGTTAATTAATAGGTACTACTTTTTTGCATTAAAATCCTGGATTATTCTTTGATGTTGACATAATTCTAAAGCAAATATGATTTTCAGGTAATTTCATTTTATCGCACAACATTGAATCCGTATAGAATGCAACCGCCTTTTCCATTTTTTTTGTGACAAAACTTTCGAGTTTGCCAACCAAACTTTGCAAACATCTTAGGAGCACTACTACGTGTATGTATGAACATACTTTTTGTCTCAGGAAAATGTTGATTTTGCTCATTAGGTCCCATTGTAAATGTTCCCATTGCCAACAATTCGATTTCGCATGTTTGTACTATTCGCAACAGACAAGCACGCGAGATCGTATTATCGGCAATGGACAAATTTCACTATGGGACCTTATGAGCAAAATCAACATTTTGCGGATTTGAGACAAAAAATATGTTTATACATACACGTAGAAGTGCTCCTAAGATCGTTGCAAAGTTTGGTTGGCAAACTCGAACGTTTTGACACAAACAATGGAAAAAGCGGTTGCCAAACTCGAGTCGGAAGACTATGAATAAATTAAAATTCTACGCCCAATGTAAATGCCTTGAACACACGTTTTGATTTCCCGCCATTCTCGGCAAAATATGTCCGTTTTCATTTGATGATTTCTCACTTATTACAGGGCCTAAAACAACAAATATTATACATTAAAAAAAAGCAGTCATATAGTCTTTTAAAATATATAAAAATTGTAATTGTGGGTCCCGAAATCATTGTGAGAAAGAACATAAAGAGATCTTCCCTTGGCTGCTAATGTTGGCTGTTCTTATCTCCTAAAACTAAGATGACCGTGCTGTGCACGGGTTGCAGCTAGTATATATATATATATATATATATATATATATATATATATATATATATATATATGTATGTATGTATGTATGTATGTATGTATGTATGTATGTATGTATGTATATATATATATATATAAATATTTATATATATATATATATATATATATATATATATATATATATATATATATATGTATGTATATATATATATATATATATATATATGTTTATATACATATACTAGTATATATATATAAATATATATATATATATATATATAAAAATAAATAAATATATATATATATATATATATATATATATATATATATATATATATATATATATATATATATATATATATATATATATATATATATATGTATATATATTATATATGTTTACAAGAATGTATGTTGGTAAAGCAGGTAGGTACGAATGTCCTTATCTTCATTCTTTGCGGATGTGTGCTGCACAATAGGTTATGGGGAGCACGTATTAGTTCATAGTAATCATCCCACTTATTATCTCTATA